>KI423485.1:4121-29387 GCA_000473375.1 Anopheles culicifacies
GATTTGGCTCGGATTTGGCTCGGATTTGACTCGGATTTGTATCCATGGAGGTTGACGGTTCATTCATTGCAATCAAAGTGTGCTAGGATTATAAACTGTTTTAGAAGAATGCATGTTTTGCATTTTAAGCGTTGAACATATAGGAAACAGTTTTGTTGTTTGTCCTGTCTTGTGAAAAACAGCTCCGGAACTGTCGCTGTACAACCCCAATATAGTGCTTTTCTATTAAAGTTTGTTTTGTCTAATCGTCAAATTTTGATTTTGATTAGAGAATGTAGAACTCAACTACTGAATTCGATTGAAACTGTGAGTGAACATGTTCGTGCCCTGATCATACAGATCCAGCTCGCGAATTCCACGAACTCTACAAATTTCATTCAGAAATTGCTGTAAGAGCTAAGTTTTGTCGAGTCGGTTAGTTGTCAAACTCACCCTGGCTGTAAGCGATATACAGAGATTGCAAACTTACTACTTACTTACTTATCAGGCGCTACAACCTTGGCCTAATGCAACAATCCTCGATACCGCTCGCGGTCATGCGTCGTCGTCTGCCAATCCGTTATCCTGGTCGATCTGGCGGACGCATCGACACCATCACTCCATCTCAGTTTTCTTCCTACCACGCCTCCTCTGTTCGTGTGGACGGCATAAAAGGACATTACGGGCTGGGTCGTCCGGTGTCATTCTCATGACGCGACCGGTCCACCGGAGCCTGGCGAGTCTAATTCACTGCACGGTTGTGAGATCATCGTACAGCTCGTAGCGCTCGTCATTGTAGCGGCTTCTCCATTGTCGTTCCACACATACGGAGCCAAAATCCTTCTTAGCATCTACCTCTCGAACGCGGCTAAGAGGTTTTCGTCAGTTTAGAACAAAGTTCATATCTCACAGGCGTATAGAATACTGGGACTATTAATGTTCTATACAGTCCCAGGTATTTAGAGTGGAGAAGTTTCCTCAATCTGTAGTATGACTGGTTGGCGGCCAGCACGATAAACAAGCAAACAGATCTGTTAAAAACCAATCTTAAAAATACAAAACGGCTTTGCAAAACATCCTTTTTACGTATCTCATCAACTTTTCCTGTTATTCTCGAATAATTAATGGTTTTATAGTTCTGGTACAAACTGTAGTAAACGATGTATGAAACTCACATTAAATACTATCGTTTACTGCAAACAACACTACAATTTTTACCAATACAATGCTTTGTTTTTTTTGCATTACAGTTATGATTTTGAAACGATTTTCCCGATAAGTTGAAATGTGCTGTATTTAGTAATAACAAAAAAAACTTTTTCTCCGCTTTGCTGTATAATGCGCAGGAGGAAACATTTAGGTAGAAATAAAATAAATATAAAATTAGCCTTCCATTGTTGCCCTTCATCAGCCATCAGCTTTCACAATCCATTTTCCCTTTTTTTAAAACAAAACACACAGAACAACATCATCGGTTGGGCATGGAAAAGCAAAAAAAATTGAAACTTTTTCTACGTTCCGTTGTGTTGCAAGCAGTACATTTCCATCAGCCTTTGTTTTTTGCATATCTTTCCTCCAAATGTCTAAATTATCCAATCCATTTTCCGAAACTCATCGAAGCCTTGTTACTGAACCTTAAACAAACGGTTCGAAAAGCCCGCCATCCGCTTGTGTTTGGGAGGAAATTGTTGAGTTTTGATATATGGGACTGTACAGTATAAAAAAAAAAACAAGCCAGAACTCATCCCTCAAAAGGATGCCATTCCAGCCGCCCGGAAAGAAAGATTCCTTCAAAAAAGTTTACAGATATCTGCTTCATCCCTTTTCCGTTCCACCAATGTACTCACCATGAATGATAAAATTTCTCAAAAAAAAACTCAAAAAGGGGTAACATCGGAAACATTTCTTATCATTCACCTCTGACGCTCGCTGTCCAAGGGGAAAGCGTGAAGAAAGAAAAACGTCCGAAAGAAACAAAATAAAACTGCGTCTATGCGTAGACACGCAACAGTGCTATACAATCACTATCACTTTCAAAGACGCCTACTAAGTCGTTCGTCATTTTTTAATTATTTTTCTTCGCCGCGCGATGGAAAATCCTCCGTCCAACTCACCCCCTAATTGGGGTTGGGAACCGTTTGCTTTCCTGTTTGCGCCAAATCGTTAGCACAGGCGACCGTTGAACGTTATTTATCAACGCCTTAGTATCGGACCAATGGAATGCAGGCCCGCGATCCTTCGCGGGCGGCCCAATGCCCGGCGTATTTGTGGTTGAAATACTGTAACAATGAGTTTTTTTGTTTTGTTTTAGCGCTGGTATTTTTCTTTTGCTTTTTGCTTTACAACCTAAAATCGGGCAATATGTTGTCTCTTTCCTTGCTGTGGGATGTGCGTTTGTTCGACAAAAAAACAGGCAGGCTTTCCGATTGTGAGACATGAAATACATAATGTATTTAGTAAAACGATTTTTGAAGATTTCATTTTTTTTTTGAGCAAATCTTTCCAGCTTTTTTTTGTCTGTGTTTTAATTTAACTGGTTTTGCTCTAAGGATGGAACGTTGGAGATCGAATTGTGCCTGGAAACCTTTGATGATTGTCTTAGCTTAGAAAGTTTAATTAGAAGGCATTAGGCTAGGTTACGCAAAGGCGGACGTTGGAATTGCGTGTTACATTACCATTAAAATTACCATCGCAATAGTAATTATCATTCGTATGCTTTGTTGTACCGAGAGTGTCCCGTTGAAAAATGTTTCATCGATCGTTGTCAATTTTCTGCAAATAGGCAGTACCAGTAGAGAAAGAGATCCTGGAAGCTCAGCTATATCACTTCACTTAAGTTAACAAGCTTACTGTTAAGTCGCCAAATTTATTTCTTATAATGCTAAATTTTATTCATAAGCTCTTTTTTTATCTTTTTAAAACCACCAGCATGCACAATATGGCAAAAAGGTTCGTAGACAGTTTTCAAGTTGTTCAGAACGTCCAGAAATTCCTCACACTAACTGGCACACTTTTTCTTGTGATGATGATTTCTACTGCTGCCTGTATCAATCGTGTCAATCACTATTCAGCTGCACACTGTCTGGAAGATCGTTTCTGCCCAAAAGTGAACCCACGGTTTGTACGATTCAAACCAGTACAGTGGCAGGGTGATAACTTTTCAGACAGCAAAAAGCAAATGCCTCGAATCCTGAACATTCCATGGACATTCGTAATGTGAAAGCTCTAAATCAAACAGCAAAGGGTACTTACCGATCACGATTGGTCGCATTTTTAGCGTATGATCGTCTCACCCGCAACAACATCCAACAGCCTCCCGTAGCATCACCATAGTTGGACGATCCTTAGGACTACGCACCGGTTGCGATCCTATCGTGCCAATACTGCGCCCGATAAAAGAGTAAGGAACACGATTCACCGATTGGGCCGACAACCTCCCCCATCTCGCCCCCCCCCCCCCCCCTCACCACCTTCAAAAAAACACACACACTAAGTGTGCACCACGGTACCCTCGGTCTACGGTTCGTTTCTTGCTTACCAACCTATACGTACTACTGCGTCCCGATGGAATGTCCCGAGACGGTTGAAAACCGGACGGTAGGCTTTGTGATTTTCGGGTAAGTTTTATTATTTTAATCACGTGATCGCGCGACAGAACCTTGGAGTGATTTGTTTTTGCTCACTCGGCAGGATAGTTTTTCCGCGTCTGCACAACCGATATTGCAAGCTGCCGGTTCCCTGTGCACTGGTGGAATGCGATTTCGTAGGCTCTTTTGGTGAAGTCCTGCGTTTTTTTTTTGTTCCCAGCTTCGTATGGCTTGCTGCTCAAAAGGTAAACTGTCGTCGGGGAGATGTATCTTACGTTGTTTTTCTATCGTGGCTTTTTTGTATTCGATTTAGCTGAACACGAAAATGTGACTCTTTAAGGTCGTTTGCTTCAGCCATGCGAGCACATTGGTGAAGTGACGTGTTTCACCATCACCACCACCACCACCTCGATTGACGATTGATCGATTTTAATTTAAAATTTCAAACCATCGCCCTTGCGCCCTTGTACGCTGTGTCATGCGAAAGATTTATGGGATCGCTAAAGAACCGAACCGGGCTGGTAGCAAGCAAATTGAGCAATGATCGCTGCGTTAGTCCGATCGGACTTCACACGACAATGTTGGAAGAAGGTTAATGGGCAGAAGAGCTGTTTGCGCATGGCGTTATGAACCGAATATGTTTTGTGATTGATTTGATGGCAAACATGGTGTTCGATTAGGGAAACATTCGAACCGTTCGGTGCAAATATTGTAAGAGTTGCAGAGAACAAATTGTAATAATTATCACTGATAAACTATGACAGGTTTCTACAAAACAATCATGAGAGAAAAGGCAATATAGAAAAAATATAAATTCTTTCATTTCGTCAATTTGGATCAATTTGTTAATCCATAAATAATTGAATGATTCTATTTCTTATGTGAAGTTTTCTAATTTGTGATCTCAAACGTTGTTTTGCCCGACACGTCCGTCAGATAAGCCATTCTACCCCTATAAGTAAGCCACCTTAAACTTGTGGGGGTTTTCATGTGGTTCTAGCGAATTCTTTTTCTGTCAGCAAATAACGAGGTACTCTATTCTATGTTTTTACCAAAAGTAAACACATACCGGATTGTTGGATTCGTCAAATGTAGACTTGTGCTGTAAAGGTAATAAAGTAGTCAGTTTTGCTTCTCTAAATGCAATCTGACAGAGTGTGTCTATATCAGTGTAACTGGAAAACCAAATTTACATAATCTAAATTAATAAAAACAGCTGAAACATACGATCTCTGTTTTCAATTCTTAACATTCAACAGTTTGGTACTACGTTTGTTACGCAGTTTTGACAACTTTATTAGTCAGCATCGAATTGATTGATACTACAAAAGGTATACAAGATTCAAACCAATCATTACAAAGAAACGCTTTCAAAATATGACTAAAGTGTAATGCTTTGTTTAATAAAAATACAATATTTTTGAGGAAACTAATAACCGTTTCCGATACAGAAGATACAAGCTAAAGAAAGTAAGATTTCTAGGTGACCTTCAAAATCATATCGGAATCCAGCCTTTAACGAACGTTCGGTGAGTGCCTGGCAGTTTTGCGCGCCAAAGCATCCAACCGTCACCCGGTCACGTGCTTCACATTCCCAAATAATCTCTTCGATCGGGCAGAACGAGACCAAGAGCAACTATGTGTAAATGAAGGAAAAAGACCACGCAAAGAAAGTGAAACAAAAAATCCCAATGCTGATGATAAAAATGATTAAAATGATTGTAAAAAAAAAGCATAGTGTCATCGATATGGATAGTATAGTTACTGCCGAATTGGGAAAGCCAATAGCGGTTTAGTGAAAATGTCGTCGAAGGATCAACTCCCGGGGCCCACAACAACTCACGCACAGTACGCGGGTGCGTGAGTTAACGTGGAAAAATTAGCATAGAAAAAAAACTCAAAGGGCGGAGCCACGGTTGTTGAGAATTTGCTTTTTTTCACCAAATACAATTCACCCTTCCATTGCAGGCCCTGAACTCACTGCAGTTGGGAGAAGTTTGGGCTGCCGAAAATTACGAGGGAAGCCGAAATTGATCATTTTCCTTCTCGCGGTTGCTGATGAACTAGGTTGGTCTCGCTTGTTCCTTTGCGCAGCCCGTTCAATTTCCATCCCATTTTATCGCGATCACACAAAAAATAACTTAAAAGGGGTTTGTAGATTTCGTTTCTTGTTTTTTTTTCTTTTCTTTGGGCTTGTCTTTGCTTGAAATTGTTTTGATTCTTTACTCTTCTCCGTGTGCTCCGATTTACGGTTCCCTCTCCATCGGTAGGTATGAATTTTCCTTAACCCCTTTTCTTAAAACACGAACGTGCGTCATCTTCGGTGCCGAATGTTCTCTGATGATAGTGCGTACAACCCTTCCTTTTCTTTTTTTGCTTTTGCTCCATAAAGCAAACACGCATACAAGCACACGGAAGTTCCCAAGAATGAGAACCAACAGCGGATAGCGAGTCGATCTTCAAAGCCCAGGAAACAAGAAGTACACACGATATCGATGATGATGATGATGATGATGGTAGCAGGATATCCAGAGAATTCGAAAGAGAAGAGAAACCGACGGGGAAAGTGAGATAGCTGACGAATGAAATCCCCGTAGTAAGAACGAAACGAAAGAATCCCGAGAGTCGACTAGATCGGGTTTTTCTCGGTATGCTGTGGCCGCCGCCGTAGCCAAACGGCAGCAGTAGCAACAGGAGAAAAAAAAAACCCGACGCTCTCCAACCAAAAGGACCACGTTCCTTGTGCAACGTGCGCTTGGCAGTTAAATGAAGATACGAAGCAGCAAAAAAAAACACAACTTACAGTCCCGATTCACAGCGAAGACGTACGGAAGAAACTAGAAACGGTCAGATGGTCCTGCCGACAACTACACATGCACAACAATCAAACTGCTGCTGCTGATGATGATGATGATGGCGATGATGATGATAAAGACGACCACCACAAACAAACGCAAACACCGGTAGCCGGGTTGAAGTTTTTCCGTTGCCACCCGGAGACCCGATGGACGTTTTCCTTCGTACGGTGCGCTCAGATATTCTTTCGGCTTCGATCTGTACAGTTGACAGTCCAAAGGAATATATATATACGATACACACGATAGCTAGCGAACTTCTGCTCGCAAACATTCTCGTTTTGGCTGTTGGCCTTGTTTTCGATTCAAAACATTCCGGTGCGTTGATTGATTCTTGGCGTACATCATTCACTACGGATACTGGCCATCATATTACGTTACGAAAACTTCTGCATGCTTTTTTTCTGTGCGGGTGCAATAGAGATTGAACTGTGTGCGTTTTGTGATACTTACAGGAACATTATTAAAGTTTACGCGAGCAATCGGTGCGTGCAATACGTGCGAACGAACGGAGTGGAGTGAAGGATTTTGCAGGCTCTCGGACTGAGTGTACCGTGTTACTATGGGGACCGGTTAGTGTAAGCTTGCTGAACTTTAGCTGAATAGTGCATACATTCATGTTGTGACTGTTGGTTCGTGTTTCGTTTTTAAAGAGAGTTCCGTGATAGAACAACGATAAGGAACGATTGCTAAACAGGAAGATTAAAGTGGTCCACTACAAGTAACGCCACGTGGGCGAATGAAATCGGAACGGCAACATTGTGCTCACACATTACTTCGAAGAAGGATAGGCAAATTGGCAATTAGTGTAGCAACGGATCCGAATAGTTCGATTTGTCTAGGATAGTTTTTAGTATTATCTCTTTATCTTTTATTATTTCATGGTTAGTTAGTGGCTTATTTTGCATTAAAAAGAGAGCGTAACTCCCAGGGCGACCAGTAGGCAAAATTTGGTAGTATTCCCGCATTTCTGTAAAAGCTTCCCGTTTTGGTTTTTGGCTTTCAAGCTTGCACGAGGTAGCGTAGGGTTTTGTTTGGCTTCGGATAAGTGTTTCGAGGCAGTTAGTATTTTTAGTTTCGTCGTGCACTGCTTTGTAATCAAACGTCATTCTGCCCGACGTACACCAATGCTTTGAATGTGCACTCCAACATTGTACCATCCGCGTGTCCGTGTCTGCCCCGTACGGTTGGGCCATTGTCGTCGTCGGTAATGGAACTCAAGCCCCGGCCCGGTTCACCAACAACGGTTACAGGTAGTGGTGTCATAGTGCAGAGTACGCTATCGGCCGGTTCGCTTCCGGACGTCGGAACAGAAAGCGTGGGCAACAGTAGTTTGATAGCCGGTACCGGCAGCAGTAGTAGCGTATCGCCCTTAGCTAGTACCGTAGGACAGGTGGGATCACTTTCCGACCGAAAGTCGGAACTTTACGTCGGTACGATCGGTAGCGTTGCGACGACGTCGACGACGACAACGTCGAATTCGTGCGCGAAACTTACACCATCGTCCGGCCACGGTGGTGGTAAACGATCATCGTCCATTGCGACTCCCGTCAAGAGTTCGAACGTGTCTGGTGGAAGTACGGCAACCGGATCGACCTCCTGCATTCCGAGCCCCATCTTAAGCCCACCGGGTAAAATCTTTGGACGCAATAACAACGGCATCAGTAAGTAGGACAACAAACACTTCAACAATGTTATCAAATTCTTTTCCATTACTATTAAGTTATTTACGCCATTATGCAAGTTAAGATTTTTGAAATAGTGCGTTCCTCGTCCTTCGAAATTGGCAGTTGGTTACTTGGGTGTCTTCGTCGTAAAGTATCGAAGCTATTGTCATCCATCCATTACTGACGATGGAGCATTAGGGATTTTTTCTTCTCCATCCCCCTCTCTCTCTCTCTTTCTCTTTCTCTTTCTCTCTCTCTCTCTTGTTTTCTCCCTGCAATACGACATACGTTTTTCCGTGGCGCTCTTTTTCCATGTACCAAACATCTTACCCGCGTTCAATTTTCTTCTCCCGGCTGACGTTAAACGGATGCCAGCTTCTTAAGTGCATCTGGCCGGAGCCGAATGCACACAAGGAATGCAATTTCTTCATGCACGTCTCCAACACTGCTTGCCAATGTTGGTCCGCAACCGACTGCACCAACCGTAGGCGAATGTGTTGTAGTAGAATTTTCTGCGATTCATTCGCTTGGAGATTTTCCCTGTTTTAGTACGATTTTTTTTTCTTTTCTTTCTCAGTTTTGCTATGTTGTTGCTGATTTCTTTTTTTGTTGTTGCTCCTTTTGACCGGTTCGTACTTCATGTGCAGTGTTCTAAATTGAACTTTCAGTAAGAGCGTGTTGTTTTTATTGTGGATCTCCCTCCCCACTAGACGGTCGGGAGCCACCCCTAGAGGGAAAGCATTTCTTGTGCCCTTCAAAATCGTGTCCATGCAAGCTTCCTCGCTCTTTCGCACACACGTGGCAGTTTTGTGCCCATACCTTGCCATGTCCTGCAATAGTGCCATGTCCTTCTATCCATCGAAATGGGTCTTGCTTTTTTGTTTTGCTAGATTTCTTTTTTTTGTGTAGTTTCTTCATGGCTTCACTATGTCGCTTTCCTCATCGGTTGGTGATCGTATTTTATGCTACGATATTTTATAGATTATACCAACTCCACAACTCGTCAGCCCGGAAGAAGCGGGCACACGTCCTGTTGGGGCTGCTGTGCAACAAGCGGAGAGTCTTGCTTGTTCCAAGCTCCAGCTGGATTCATGCTTTTTCTCTAACACCTTCGTCTGTTCGTCCGTATCTATTTTTTTTTCTTTTACTTATCATTTTCTTTTCCTGCCGTTATTTTTTTGTTTTTTGGCCGCTTGTAGTATTACCTCACACCGTACATACATGGTCATGTGGGGATACTTTCCGTACGTCTCATTTCTTCACTTCTTTGTCTGGCATTTGCATTGCAGTCTGCTTTCCTTTTGTGCATTCTCCACGCCAACTTTTTGCTGCTCGTGCACGGTTGCACTTTTCCAGCGGGTTTTTCTTTATGCAGTCTTTAAGCTAGAGCGGTGTCATATCACAGCGAGAAGCAGAAAAAACAACCATTGCCTTAGCAAAGAATCGTCCAGCGGTAGTAGCAAATGCAGGGCGCACAAAAACTTCACCCAACTTTGGATGCCCTGAATTCTAACACGATTCAGAATACTTTCCAGTACGGTAAAAAAGTGAATGAATGAGACGTTTTACATTTTCTTTGGCCGGCTTTTTGCTTGGTAGCCAAAAAAAACGGATTGTTGAAACCCCTTTTTGGTACAGGCTGTACTAATTATCGAAAAGTAACCGAAATGGGGAGTCCACATGTAACGCACACTTTTACACTAAAGCACCGCGGATGTGGCCACTCGGGACTGATCTATTTGGTCGATCAGATTTCATCCACGATATTGCCTGACCTGCGACCACTGCCCTGTACCATGGGAGAAAAAAAGGACAACCATTCAATCGATTGAATGGATCGGTCTGTAGAAGGTCCACCGCCTCCTGTCCACCGAATTGTTCCCTGGTTTGCTTTTAATCCTGGTTCCTGGTTTAGGATATTTTTGTTTTTTATCATTTTCTCCAGCCAGAACTCTACTTCCAACCGGGAATGTTCTTGTTTTTGTGCACCATGTGTATGGGTGTTTTTTCGCTTTGCTTTCCTTGGTCCTGAGTGCAACGGTTGGAACAGTACCGACGCAGGAATTCTTGTACGACCGGTCCACCGGATGGAACGGTGGATTGTTGGCCATTGCTGTCCGGTGATATGGTTTTTTGCTCTCCTACTTGCTGCTCGTGTTTTTCCTTATATGTTTATATTCCTTTATGTTTTCTTGCTTTTCTCTCATTTTGAGAATGCATTCACTTGTACTACGGCAAGTGATTGGTATCTTGGCATAGGACAAGGAAAATCTGTAAAGTGAAGAGCTTGGGACGGAACTGCTGCTGGCTGCCCGTCGTCCTGGGGTGGCGTTCTGTGTGAGACTGTTTGTGTGTGTGTGCGTTTTTTTGTCCGACTGAGCTTCTTTCCCATGAGCTATCCCCATATTCTAGTGGATCCCGACCCATATTCTTTCAAACGCTCACTCCACTCTACATTTGCACAATTTTCTTGCAAACGCTTAGACATTTTTTGTCTTAGGTTTTTTTTTGCGCTCTCTCTGCCATTTATATGAGATTCTTTGTACTTTACCATCCCACATGGATACTGTAGATTTTTTTTTGTTGAATTTTACTATCGAATCCAATCTCCACTGCATTCCTTTTCAATGCATCAGCTTGTATTACGCTATATTGTTACAGTTTCTTCACTATGTTTCATGATATACCGAACAGTTAACATATTAACTTCATCATTATTACTTTATTTTTCTATTTTACTTAAAGTGCTATAAAACTTATAAATGTTAGAATAAGTTTATATTGTAATTTATCCTTATGTCGTTTCATATTATATGCAATTTCTTATAAACTATAAAAAATATGCAAAATAAAGCAAATGAGACATAGCACAACGTTTATTTTCCCATTTTGTTTAAATAAAATAAATGTTTAAATTAAAACTATAGTAGTTAATTGATAAATCAGCTGTAATTAATCTACCGAGTAATATAAATTTGCTCCACATACGAGACATGAGCAATTTGGTCTGTACATTTACTTTCCAATCTATTTTCCGCAGTTTGAGGGAAGCTTTTGCTTGTTGAATGCATGTGTGCAGTGTCAGTGTGCATTTGAGTCCATACAAAGGACCGTACTAGTGACCATCAACGGTTCAGTAATGTTATTCGATATGTCTTTGAAAATAACGCTAAAAGGTTGGCAATGATAGATGAACTTTTTCTGTGTACTACTTTATCATTACTGTGATTTTTATCTTTACTGAGCGATGGAATGCTTTTTCTAACAGCAAACAAAGAAAATACAGCATTTTTTAGTTTGCTTAGAAAATTCGATGTAGATGTCTGAATGTAGCTGGGTTGGAATTAAAATTTCTTACAGAATGCTCCCAATGCGACAAGTACATAGCACTTACATATTGCATAAAATAGGGTCAAATATCCCTTAACCCGTGGGTCGATCGTGTCAGAGAAATAGGGCGTCAGCACGGGACAGCTGTCCCATTTGATGACCTACTACCCATGGAATGATTACACCAAACAGCCTGTCCATTCCTATCTTACCAAGGACTGTTAATCCTGTCCCAACTCTCGACCCAGTCTTAAAAACACTAGTGAGAACGACCTGTCCAGGTTTGATTTGATTAATAAATTTAGACCCTACCCAGCAACAATAACAACGATTGTGAGGATGTGAATAATCAAACGTAGCTAAAGAAGGAAAAAAAAAAACAAGAAAAAGAAAACATCTAATTCTGTTAGACAATCCACAAAAACAGCGGTCACAACGGTTTGTGCTTATTCATGGAAAGCAGATGTGTCCAACGCGCTGCCTAACCGGATGCTGGAAGCCGAGCGTCAGGAAACGACATTCAATTTGAATACGGTCGGACGGCGCAACGTAAAATGAAAAAAAAGGATAAAACTAACCATCCTAGACCCGATGCGCGTCCGCTGTCTGGTAACGGTCACGCAACCTAACCGAAAATCCCTTTGCGCAACGCAACTGGACCGGATAGGGCAACGCATCTGATGACCTCAGCCTCGAGGAGAAAAACAAAGGCTAACAGAGGGGTAACGGCACAGCAGATCAAACTACCGGTCGAGCTGGTTAATGGGTTGAGATTTCCAAACGAAACAAGTACGGAAGGGTGTCAGATCAGCTCGGCTAGGTGTACATCAGGACACAAAAGGCGGAAACCTCAAAAAAAATTATATTACAGTCCACCCGAATTACCGTTAGTGTCCTGTATCAAATTAATGCTAGCCAGAAGTCACAGTCGAATGACGTGCAGGTCATAACCCTTTCCCTGGTTCGGGTCATTTATGTTGGATGGCATGTTGTTTTCTAAGCGCATCCTTGTGTTCGTTTGGGGTCGAATGAGAGCAATTTCATTGACCCCGGTGCAATTGTGAATGCAGTGGTATGGAACTGAAAAAAAAACATGAAGGTATACTCTGATATATCACGGAGTTATACACATTTCAAATTACAAACTATATGATTTGTTATTGAAGATCGTGAAGGATCATGAAAAGGTTTTCCTCAACGTCAATTTTTTTCTAGAAAGCCTCATCAAAGCTAACTCTAAGGCTTAATAAAAAAGACCTTATTCTTAAAATCAAAGCTTAAACTTATTGTGCCGGTTAGCTTTTGGTTTTATTTCATTTTCCATTTGTTTTTTTTTTACTGCTCCGATTATTGACTGTATATGCTTGCCGACATTGATGGTGGCGCGGTCTTAATCGCTGTTGTCGCACCCGCCATCCGTCAAACGGCAACGGACGCGCCCGAGCGGCTGCTTTATTAGCTGCCAGCAGCGGTTTCTCCTTTGTCGGGGTCCCTATTTTAGTTTCGGTATGTTTCGTTACTGCAAAAAACTTATGTTTTTTTTCTGATATGCTTACTGCCCGCCACAGTGTGTCTCGACTGCAGCCAAGTGAACTATTTTCACCTTGTCCGTGTTGGGGTTTGCCGCTATAGTTTTTTTTTTCTTCGATCCGCGTTCCGATACGCACACCGATTCGTCTGTGGCTGTATTTGATTTGTCATCTAATTGTCATCTAAAATCAAACCCCCGATCGATGAAAAACGGCCGAAAGCCGCACACACAATCAGTGTTGCGCGTTCCGTCGATCAGTCGATGCTGTGGGGCGGGAAAAAAATATGGCATCAAATGGCAATAAATATTTCGATCGAATCGGTTTTTGTCGTTTGTCACAAATGTGATTGTATTACTTGTGTCGGGTTGCACTACAACTTCAAACACATGGCACCGGTGGTTAAGGAAAATGGAATGTATGGTTGATTTATTTTTTTTGTTCAGTCGATTTTAAACGCAGCATCTCCGAAGGGACATACTCGGTGCAAATGTTGCTCCTAATTCCAGCTGAAGGTGGGGTAATTATAGAATCAGTTTGATATTTCCTCCAACAAAAAAACAAAAGACAAAAAAAACATTCTCCACAAAAATACATTCCGGGTAGTTTTTGTGTTTGTTTCCATGCTTTAGAATGGTTTGATCTTGATCAAACCGTATTTCGGAACTATATCACAAAAATAAAGCGATTACTATCGCAAAACCACACAGGTATGGGTTATATAATTATAAAGGAATAAACACCGCTGCTCAAAACTGCCCACTTACCTAAGAAACCATCCTGGACAGATGTCCTTTCCGGATTTGAATTCCCGCTCCCGTTGAACGCTATGTTTTACGAGATTCAGTGTTTTTTTTTTCATTCTTCAGACTGGCCATTCCACCACGGAAAGACCCGGTGCTGCCTCAACAAGAAAGGGTCTTAACCCTTTTTTTTGTCGCACCAAAAGATGTTGCAGCTATACACAAGAAAGAAGAGAAAAAAATCACTCGCTCGCCTTACTTGTACTTTGTGCGGCAATTTGCCTGTTTGCATAGCTAAACCATCAGCATACGGCGCAAAGTCCAGCCGAGAGAGAGACGAATTTGCTTCGATCGAAAAGATTTCAACGCAAATGTAGTAACACAAAAAAAACGAGCGCGAACACAAACAAATAACCATACAATAATCTAAGCGAATGGTTCTTGGGTTGCTTCCTTCTTTAACGACCGGTATTGTATGAAAGGGTTGTCCGTGATATGCGGCCGGCGTGTGGTTCTTTCAATTTCTTTCTCACCGTGCACCGGGAAGGTCCTGGGTCTTTAGGGGTTGTATCTATAGCCGTCTTACCCCCAACACTCCGCGTACTCCAAGGCGAGCATAAACGATTGCAGTAACATTAATGGAATAGGTAAAAAAAACAACATACATGTCCAGGTGGTCATAGATGAGGATCAAGGCAAAAGGTGTTCTTGAATGCAGTTAGATCTTAAGTTTTTTTGTTTGTTCTAGATTGTGTGGTTTCCTCAAGATATCAAATCCAACGAGTTTTTGAGGCATTTTTTTATCCTTAACAGTGATCGTATATTCATTTACTCCGATATTTGAACAAGATCACACTAAAAATCCTAACGAGCGTGTTGTGCTGATGATAACAAAGCATGCATCATGAATATCCTACTGATTGTTGGGAAAAATTGGATTTTTTATAATTTTTTATATGATTGTACTTCAAAATGTTATCCGTAATTCTAACAATGAAGTATGTTTTATGATATATTGATTATTTGATCAGTTTCCATTATCCAAACCCTCGTTTTTATTTATCTTAAATTGTAACACTTTTTTTGACAAATGAAACCTACAAAAGCACCTTTAAAAACATGTGCACATATTCATACTTTGCTTTTTGGTCGTAAAGTACACGTTATCCTTAATAATCAGCTTGATATAATTAGTACTAACCGATAAGAGTATGTTCTTGTGTACCAAAAACTAGAACCGATGCCACCGTACTGGATACAACACAGTTTTCGTCGGGCTCATTACGTATGCAGCTGACAATCCACGTGCTCTTCAGCGTCACATGACGCCCAATGATAATGCACGATGATGCAAGCCTTAACCTTAAACTTCAGCTACCAGTTCCGCGGCCGCCACTGCAAACAGATCACATAACGGAGCATTCGCGGCGAAAATTACGCGCAACCCCGTCACAATGCTTGCGCAACGCATAACGGGGAGCATGAATTTGGTTGGTAATAATCGGTACATGCAATACACCGTTATGCACCGTCGACCAGATGTTTGGCACGATCGCAAATGAAGGGTTCGGGATCGCTCGATCACACTCACCGTACCGTGTACGATCGTCTGCATCCGGTGTTCATCCCCGTCAAGAACGAGCAGGTTCTGACGGTTTTGATCTTCGGGCCTGAAATGGAATCGAGGACCGGCAAGCCACGCGACACGGAACGACGGGCACATTCCGCTGCTGATAAAACGATCTTAATTGATTGTTGGGATCACGCGTCAGAATAGCAAAGGGACGATGCGCTGAGGGAAAAAAAGTGGAAAGGTATGGGTCACGGGGATCGTCCGCAAAGGATATACCTGAGTACGGGATGAGGAGTCTATACCTGGTCGCGTTCCGGTCGTGTGTCCTTCGTGACCTAGTTGCGCATACCCCGAGACCCCAGAAAACACGGGTCAGGACAGGAGAGTACTTCTACGTCTACCTGCTTGTGATGTCATTCCGCTTGCTGGGTCCCGTGCTTACTGATAATAACGATAATAAGGGCGACATGAATGCTTGCACATCGATCGTACGGTACCGCAAGAAAAGGGTCACTGTTGCTACGAAACCGTGTACACATTGTTGCCACCGGGAAGATGTGCTGCCACGACATGAATTAGGCAATCGATGGATGACTATATTTCGGCAAACATTTACCTTTCCTCTCCTGCTTCGCGAATTGGAGAGGTGCAAGAATTTTAAAACATCTTTCATCGTCTCGTTTGCGGAATGGACAAGGCACATGTGCGTTCGAATTTGCACAAGGTGGCGAAGGCACGTGTTTGCTGTGTTTACCGAAAGGGACGGTACGTGTATGTGTGTAAGTGGTAGCGTAAAAGGGGCACGTGTATTATTGCCAAATATTTGTGATTCTCTGCGCCCATTGCGGTAGCGTCCCGTTCCCGTCGTACCAGCTGGATGGCCATCGCTAGGGTCAAGGGTGTAATTTCCGTGTAATGTTCTTTCGATTAATTGTGCAACGGTGGCTGATGATTGCTCGACCGTGTGTGCCGTTGTATCCGGTAGAACCTCAGCTGGACCGGTCAGCTGGATCATGCTAGTTGACATACATTTTGCGGACCTTGTCGAAATTATGCCATATGCAAATGCGGATCCGATGGCGTATAATTTGACGTGATGGGATGAGGTAATGAAGGCGTCCGTAGCTCTATCTCAGCTGGCAGATTGTAAGAATAATTCTTGCTAGCCCCAGTGATGCCTCAAACGAGGTTAAATATACCAAACATAAACATAAATTTAACGTGGAACGTACTTTATCCATTGCTATGTGGTTAGTAGTGCGCCCTAAGCCCTGTCTGATGAAGAGTCCCGAAACGTCACACAAATACCCCAACGTTCTTCAATGTCGATTCTGCCGTTGAAGCTTCCGTAGATACTAAGGGCCTCTTACAAAAAGTTACCAAATTACAACTTTTCATATCCTTATTTGGAGGATATCCTTATTCATATCCTTAAAATCTATCTATGAGTAGGATAGTTATCAAATGTGATTGTATGTGATTCTGTATTGTACAATTATGTTCTTACATATACATCTTTAAAAATTTGTTTTTCATTCGAAACAACATAAAATGATCTTTCTTAAACAAAAGGGAAACCAAAGGCTAAATAATGCAATGTAATCTCTGCGCAACAAGCAAGCTAATCTTAAGCTAAGCTAATGCATCGGAAAATATTACAAGACACAAAAAGAAGAAAAAAAACGGAATGTTCAGAATTTTTGACACTTCCTCTATTCCGTTGATCCTATTAAGACGCTCACCCATCCATCAAATATACCCGATTCCGTGCATGCAAAACGCGGGTTCCCAAAGGAAATTGACTCCATTAAACAATTTTCCTTTTTTCGCGTAATTAATGCGGTTGTTTGCTCAGCGTAATGGGCAGCATGATCCATTCGAAAGGAAACGAAATTTTCCAACCCAAATAGGGTTACGCTACGTATTTTTCGCATAAGAAATACGCGTACTTAAGTACGCCTGGTAACGTGGCGGGAGGAAGAAGGGTGGCCATTTTAGCTCCGATTCATTTCATTCTGTGAAATGGATTCTAATAATTCAAAAATTTTGTCACATGTTGTGTACGACCTTTCGAACCTTCTGTTTGTTTCTTTTCTTTTTTCCACAATCCAAGCAAAGTGGCCCAATCGTGCGAGAAATTTCATTCAATTACGACTATATTGAATTTTGGGATCGGTGGTTGCCACTGTCGGTGTTTGCCTTCGGGGAGGCATCTTCCTCATCGTCCCTTGCCTTCCGGATGTCACTTTCACTTTCTCCATTGCGAAGGGCAATGGAAAAGTTCTAGCGTATTGTTCTGTACGCACCCACCACCCCACTTTGTCTGACCAATCACAGTGATTTTGCGTAAATTTGGCTCAAACCGGCAGAATAGGTGGGGTGTTTTCTTTTTTGTCCTCTCTTTCCGGTTACGTTCGTCCAAGCGGAAAACTCACCCCCTGTACGCGAGATGCACCCTCTCAGTTTTACTTTATAAACACCATTGGCCACACAGCTTGATCGGTTGGAAACGCATCTTTCCGTTCCAGGGTGGAACGGAGACATGGACGAGATTGGCCAGAAAAGAGAAAAATAATTAAAATTGATAAAAATTGTAATTAAGGGAGGACAGTCCGTGTGCGCGTTACATATTTGCAGCAGCTTCGATTTAGAAGTGTGGCTGCATGAGGGGTGTTTTTTTTTTGCTTTTTCCTCCCTGTATACCACTTATCATTTTAACCCTCTGTACTGTCTTGGAAAACTTTCTCTCCCAGCTCTGGCATTGTGTTCTTCAAATCAGAAACACTTGCGGGAGTGTCGGAAGAGCATGAACAAAATCTTCTACACCCGTTTTTTCGATTTTTTTCTTCCCTATGAAGGATTATATCCAATATGGAAAGCATAAAATGGTTTCCCATTAGCAGTATATTCGCTTGGTATGGTCTATTTTGGTCAGAATTTGGAAGATTGCTTCCATTTTGTAATGTTTCTGTGTCTAATATCAATGAATTGAAAAGTAAATGCAATTAACTATAAATAACATTTTCATTTAAATATATTAGTTTTCATTCCAAAGAAAAATAAAAATAAAAAAAGTTTATAAACACAAAAATAAGGTTAATTAGGTTTTTTACAGTAATAGTCGATACTGGCGAAAACTTTATCACATGAACCCATGATAACTTCTATAATAATCGCACAACAATTTCATATATTGTGTATTGATGACTCATTTTTCATATTTTGTGTAGCTGTGTTAGTTATTTAATTATTTTTTCATATAGGCACCTCAAATAACGTGAAAATATTTGAAAACCTAACTGTTTAGTGTTCTTTTTTTTTAAATGTTATGTTCCTTCTGTAGCGGTTCGGTGGCCGAGGACACCGAGGCGCAGGTCTTCTAACGGACAAGACCGAGGTTCGAATACTATTCGGGCAGTTCCCCCGTACGTAGGAGTGACTATCCTGTTGCGGGTACTTTCAAGTCACGGAAGCCAGAAATGGCAGGCCAAGACCTCTCGAGGTTGTAGAGCCAGAAAAGAAGAAGAAGATGTTCCTTCTATATTTGGGTTTCTTTCTTTAATTTCCGTTTGAAAATTATTCTTTGTATGTTTAACAAATTTTATATGTACAATTATTTCCTAAGTTACGCGAATAATGCGTTCCAAAGAAATTTGCGTAACTCGAATATTGGCGGAAGTCTTACAAAGGGAGCGAATATAAAAATGTTTCGTTTATTATAGCAATTTAAAAAGATTTTATTATCAATATTTAAAACAAAAAACAGTCTAAAGTAACATTAACAGAAAAAATCTAATGAATTTTTTTTAATATTTAAAAAATTTCAATAAAAGTTCGTTTCAATTAATCCACAAAAAGCTGATTAAACTGTCGCATAACGCAGCAATACAATGTATAGCAAACAACACTTTACAATGTTGTCAAACACATTTCATCCTACTAAACGGCGAGTGTTTTAACAGAATGCTTGCGTGCATAAAGCTAACTGTTTTATAACCATCAAAATCTTTCACTATAATTAACGCAATTACATGGGCAGATTTTCGGTAGCATCATCGGCAGCTTTCTTTCCCAGGAATATTGGTTCAGGAATGATGGTACCGGATAATTTCCTCGTTCTCCTACCAAAAAAAAACAAAGACGAGCAGTTCTTCTAACCAAATCATATTTTGTGTGAGAAAATTCTTCATTGGAAATCAATTCGAGCTACAACAAAAAAATGAACAAATTGTAGCCGACTGTTTTTGTTTTGTCATCCATGCTGTACATATATCAAATTTGAGCAACATTACCAAAAAAAAACTGCTTAAATATTCCTGTTCGGGTGTGTTGATCCTGTTGGGTGCACCAATGCTTCGTCTTTGTGTCTTCATAAGATGTTAGACGGTTTTTTTTTGCTCTAGCTCTCTGGAGTTGTTCTAAACAATTCCCAGCATCTACCGTGCCATCATCACGATAGCATTTAGCTGCCGCCAGCTGCTGATGGTGAAGGAGAAAAAAATGCACCTTCCACAGAACCCATTCCATGCTTTCCATATCAGCGTTTAGCATTTTATATTCCAGCTCAAACCAAACCAACGGGACTTCTTTCTCCTCATTTACGGCTAGGGAAAGTAAAATGAAACGAAGATTGCAGTAACCAGGCGAAAAACCAGCACACACACAAAAAAAACCTGTCCGTCTGTAGAATCTTAAAAACAAAACAAAAAAAAACACCTTTATCCAATAGAAGCAAAACCAATTCTGTGTGCATAAATTATCTCCAATGTCCTAATGATTAGCTCGTAACCTCGGAAGCAACCGTGGCTCCCTGTAATTCACGGCCTAACGGTGGCCCCTCGATACGCGTTTCTCACCGACAGCAAACGACCCTGTTTCGGGTGGAAAGTGTATGCATGAAGACGAATTGATGAGTGGTCCTGGCGCTGCCGACAGTGGCTGGATAAGACAGGGCCAAACCTAACAAACCAACAACCAAACAACAAAAAAAGCAGGACACAACACCACCCAAAAGTATCTACCGCGAACGATTATTCAAATTTCGCTGTAACCATCCTGCGACCCATCGGCTGGGCGTCTTGCATCACGACAAAGAAAGGGGTGAGAAAATCCGAAGAGATGAGTTGACCCCGGGGGTTTCGGGCATTCGGAGCGTCTTCGGGCCGAGAGCGCAAGGGTTAGGATGATGATGATGATGATCGTAAGTGAGCTTTTTTTTGGTTGCTTGCCGTCCATTATTCATGCCCTGCGCACACCTTGAACGAGGATCCGAACCCGAAAGCGCACGGTAAACACCTTTTCCTAAATGCCCGTCATCGTATGCATGTACCAGGGCGCATCTTTACATCGATGTGCGTAAGCCCTTTCCTTCGGGAGGTGAGGAGGATTTAGAATGGTGCTTTTTTTTGTTTTAAGCATTTTTTTACTATTTATCTTTTATAAGATTTTTTGTGTGTGAAGTTTCATTTGTCCTGTAAGTTACAGCACATCATTTCACATAAGAGTATGCTTGATCACCAGCCGTATGGTAATGAGATGCTGTGGGAATGTGATTTCAGTGCGTTCCGAAGGTGGTTTTTTTGTTGGAAATAAACATTTTTTTCTTCAGTTCACTTCTGGAGACGCTGTGACAACAAAAGTTGAATAAATTAAGGATGTCTAGCGAAGTTTGTGGGAAACAATATTTGATACGAGATTAATCGCTGTGCTAAGCATATTTTGGAACTAAAAACTTTTATGCTCATTAAATGCTTCTATATACATATTACAATCAGGCAAAGAAGAATGCAATGTATTATGGCAATGGAAGCGAATACATCACAGGATATTCAATTGTAACCTCATTCGCCATCCTGGAGGAAAAGTCTGAATATATGGTGATCTAGATAATTGTTGGTTGTATTATTGAAAATATATTTGGGATGTATGAACAAACTATATAATTCAACAGATTCTTTTTCTAATCGCGAAGAAGCATGTTGGCTGAACATGAGAATATGATTGTTATTTTTTGTTTTACTACTCGGAAGACAATTGTTCTGTGCTAGAAAATAGTGCTTTGATAAAAATATTAAAGAATAGCTGCCTTCTATAAACTGCACTACAAAAATATCCCATGCGAGTTCCCATACACCCAGGACTAACTATTCTATTGCGAGTTAATACTCGTGGAAGAGCCCAGAAATGGCAAACCGAGACCTATAGAATTTATAATGTCACAACAAAAGGAACATCATTGTTGTAAACAATTATCAACTCTTAAGTTAATCAACTCTTAAGTTAATAATTCTTAATTCGCTAATAGTAATTTGGATGTTGGTAAATTGGATACGGATCGAATCCAACCCGGATCCTTGACTCGTACGTATGACTGGCTATCCTGTAGCGGCTAAACTCAAGTAACGGAAGCTAAAAATAGCAGAAAAAGACTTCTGGAGGTTGTAGAACCATAGAAGAAGAAACTGGATGTTCAAGGACCCCTATCAAAGTAAATCTAACCTCCATCCAACATATTTTTTTTTATTTGAAAGCCACAAAGACTATCCAGGATTTCGTTAGAATTGTCTAGATACTGTTTACTCTTCTGTGGCATCTCCATGGAATAAATCCGTAACTGCAAACCGCAAACTTTCCTTTGTAAAATTGATTCTGCAACTTACACAATAATTATTTTCTTTCAAAAATGTCTATCTTAGGTTCATTTTCTGCTTTTTTATATACCGACAGTACTCATAACGTAAGCTCAAGAATATGCTTTCCGAAATTTTAATTTCACTTATAGCTCAACAAGTTTTCTCATGAACCATTCGAATCACCGCCAAAAGGGTGAACGATCACGAAACATATGATGGTTTCCAAACTAAAATTTAAAAAAAACCCACTATGCAAATAACTTTTTTACGCATCCTCCCAAAACGCATCCACAAACCGATCGGAACGGTGCGAATGAAATCGAAAGCAAAATTCCACCGCTAAGATAATACGGTGAGACAAAATCGTCCGCTTGAAACGCACACACAACAAGAAAAAAATATAGTAAGAACGTCAGAGCCATCAAAAAGCACGGCCGTTCTCACGGTGCCTTCCTTAAACAATCATGCACTCGGACTGTCCTCCCTGGGATAAACACTCAAATTTCTATCATTACTCAAAGGTAAGGTAAGACGACGATATTATGCACAAAAAATAGCTTTAGATCACAAAAAAAAACAACAGCCTAGCCATTCCCAATTCAAACGCTCATATTGACCAAAAAAAACCTACACAGACAGGCAGGCCCCGGTCCTGCGATCAAACAAAAGGAATCATCCTCGGTGCAGGGAAATGAGAGCGAAAGTGAATAATTCCCAAACCATCACGTCCACCAAGCATCTAGCGACGAATGACAACGGGAGAAGACGCAGCAAGAAAAAAAAGTCAGAAAGGAACTAACCCCAAACACCGTGATATTCTTGCCACTAGCCGGATCGGTCTCGATATGCAAATAAGGCATAACCCTAAGACACCGTGCAGACCCCGTGCGCCTTAAAAGTTCATCCTTAAAGGGTCAGAATCAGGACACGCCGATGTGAAGGCTCAAAGACGGTAACATCGTGGACAGGTTTTTTTTTTTGCTTCTTCTTCGGTGGCTGAAAGGAAACGTGTTCCGTTGGCACACAAAAGGATTGGTAAGGGACGACAGTAAACACAAAAAAAACCTGCTACTTCTACCTGTGTGTTAAGAAAATAATTCGTAAGAGTTGATATTGCACGATCGCGGAAAGGAAATCCGGAGGATCCCTTCATTGCTTTTTTTGTATGTTTTAAGTGCCCTTTACTAAAAGGCCATCTTTTTTCCTTTTGGGATGGGAATTAAAAGTGGACCTTCTAATAGGCATGGAATTGCAAATTAATTTGCATCGATTTGTCAGCACCTTTGCGTGGGATTGATCACAGCATCTAATGGTCTAAGAGACATAACTCAAACCCCTAATAGAAACTTTGTACTGAGCTACCAAGCGTAAAGTCTAATTGCAACACACATAGAAAAAAACTAAAATGAACATTTATTGTGTTTGCTCTCACTTGACAGCTCAACAAAACCGGTGCCCTATCTTTGTGCCAAGGGTGGGTTAATTGTTGGTTAACCGATTAGCTCATCGGTTGTGAAGTGATTGTGCAAAACCAAAAGCAAAAAACGAACGAACAAACACCTTCATTCACATCCCGCTTTTACTATATGTACCCAACCAGCCCACCGGTACACGACAAATAGAACCGAACCGAATGTGTTTCGGATGAAGTGGAATTGATTTTTTTTCTGTTTTGCGCATAATTTAAACTCGTTTTCACGCGATCATTATTGTAGTACCAGACCCGGCAACCCACTCAAGGGAGCACAGCAGTCATCATAATTTTTCCACCATACAAATTTACCTTCCACCTAGCAAATCTCGTAACCGTAAGTGATGAGGCCGTGCAGGATTCGCCGGCTCACAAGCATTTTTTACGCCCGCAGTATGCAAATTCCAACAACCGAACCGTTGAGGGCTTTACCGCCTTTTTTTGTTTTGCTGAGCGTATGAAGTGTTGTGTTGACGAGGAATAATACTACAGCAACAACTTTTGTAAAAAAAATCCAGATATGACTTCTTCACTAAAACCAACTTTCCGGCAGTCACTGTAACATGCAACAATTAAATCATTTCGTTAAGCTATAAGTTTCAGTTTTTTATAGTCTCCTCGCCCATCTATGTTAAAATCCCTTCCCGGAGATAGTTCCCATGGTTTCCGACCGAGTCAAATGACGCGATCCACTATCAGGGGTGCAGCGATACTTTTTTTTTGTCCACCTTCAACCCCCTGGCCCAATTATTACCCCTTTCGTTTTGTTTCTGGCAGGCTGACAAACGGGGCAGGCCACTTTCCAATGGGGTAAGAGTAGATGTCACAACCGCATCGTTTGTCGGCCGTTACCGGGTTCAGTGAGGGTAGCTGACGCTTTTCAGCACACTACGCGCCGCTACGATGAAAGGATTAACGGGCTAACGGGTCGAACATTAACACGCAGAAGTGGCAATTCGCAAATAGCATGGCAATTTAATTTAGTGTCAGAGATTATATCAATAAAGCCGTATACTGCCATGAGCTTGGTGTGTATTGCTGAAGACCATTTTGCAGTATAGATCCAGTAAAGATTTTTATTGATTTAATTTATTTATCCTAGATTGTACAATTAATATGAAAAAAACAATGTTTTGATAATTCATTGTGAAGTCTCCTAACTTTTGCATACAAAAATTGTCTTCTTCTTCTTATTCTCTGGCTCTAGAACCTCGAGAGGTCTTGGCCTGCCATTTCTGGCTTCCGTGACTTGAATGTACCCGCAACATGATAGTCAGTCCTGTGTACGGGGGAACGGCCCGAATGGGATTCGAACCACGGTCCTATCCGTTAGAAGACCGGCGTCTCGGTCTCCTCGGCCACCGAACCGCTCCACACAAAAATTGTCTATAATGTTTGAATTTGCACAAAATGTTTTCGAAAATTCAAATGTTCAAAGCAATAGAAATTACGAATTTTTAAATGAAGCACTAGAAATACGTAAGATACAGCCTGGGTAATTTTGTAGCCGGTTTTATGTCGCTGTTTATTTCAATTTTTGAGCCTTATTTATGTTATTGAGTCGTGGTTGTAGTTTTTTTTATCATTTCAGATCATTTACTATACAAAATATATAATTATTATGACTAAAGTTTTTTTTTGTAGAAAAGAATTACAAAACATTTTTAAATACCGTAAAAAATTAGTTAATGTTTTTGATACAATAAATATCATAAGAAAATGTGATAAAAAAGGGAAGATTCAGTAATTGAAGTTGATATTGAAAATATATTTAAAAACGTAACTTTTTCATTTCTCGTCACTTCACGCAACCCAAAGGAACAAATTTTAGATCTAAGGATTGTAAGTAAATCGCAAAAAACGAGTGTTCTTTCTATTGACGAACACGCTGTATATTTTT
>KI423486.1:0-14904 GCA_000473375.1 Anopheles culicifacies
ATTTCAGATGACGGAAAGGTAGCGCATCGTGTGATGACCTTCATAGGGGATGGCCGTTGCCACACACCCCACACACGCATGCATCGCTGGAAAGAAAAACGATCAAAATTCCTCAAGGGCTTTGTGATGTCTTTTTCTCATAATCCACGTCGGTTTTGAAAAACTTTTTTCTTTTCTTACCTTAAGCTTACTATCGCGCTACCGCGTAAAAACGTGTTTGGATGAGTGGAATCACGGACAAAAGACACAACACACGAGTGCGCTTTCGTTTATGATTTCGTCAAACACCGGACAGAGATGACCCCACAGACCCCAAACTTGGGCGCAAGTGAGGTGAGAGAGGAGAAATCTTCCTCTTGAGGGAAAACCAACCCATCTAAAAGCCATTATCAGTTGTAAAGTGCTAACCAACAGAAGGAAAAAAAACACCAACAGGATATCCCAACGAAAACCGATAAGATCACCAAACGCAACACATAACACACAGCCGCAAGTGCTGGGTGGGTGGGTGTTGGTGAAAAGGCATAATATTGGCGGGTGGTTCATAACAGTGGATAAGCTTCTTTGACAGACTCATCAATGAAGGTGCTTTTTTTTTTCGAAGGAAGGTTGCAACATATTCGCTCTAGCTTCCTGTACGGGTAGTGTTGTATCGTGTCCAGTCGTGTCAATTTCATCCGAAGAGATCGTGACGGTGTGTATATCAGATTTAGGAAGGTATGACGACTTTGTTCACACTGAATAAATTAACAAAAGCTATTAAAAACAGTTTCCTTTGACACCTCCGGACGATGCAAAAGGTTCGAAAACATTTAGAAAATTGAAAACATGAAAATTAAACTACCTCAACATACTGTACGGTTCAATAAATTTTAATGGCGAAAGGAAATGCTTTAGTGATTCAGTGTCAAACATGAAATAAAGACATGTTCAAGCGAATGATCTATATCTTAAATATGGTAAGCATCTTGCTAGAGGGTCACAAATATTAATTAAGTAATTTTTGATAGTCAACGAACAAAAACAATAATAGCTTAATTTTACTAAACATATCTTAAGTTCTGGAAACCCCTCTTTGTCTTCAGAGCTCTCAGTGTCTTAGTGATTAATCAATAGACATTTCGGAAATCTAACTTCAATATTCAATTTAAAAAATGTGCTACTGTAGTACACGCAAAAACACTCCCCGGCATCGTCAACACCATCAAATTGAGCCATCGCCAATCGATTTGGAATGGGTTTTGTGTTGTTGCACTTTCAGTGCCAAATTTTCATCACACCCCCCCCACACAGCACGATCGAGCGAGCGTTGTTTTACACCCTTTCGCTATGCATGGCATTTTATATGCGTTCGGAAAAGCTCTCCCCACTTCTTGCACATCCACCTCAGGCACATTCCCGGTCTCTCGTCAAGGTAGAAAAATGTACAACACCGGAAGCACGATTCCCGGACATTGGAACAAACCCTCTTCTTTTGGCTGATTTGTTGTGGAGTTACAAAAAAAAACAGAAGAAAAAATTTTGGTCATCTCACCGTGGTTGGAATTTATTTTTCGGTGTTAATGGGGCGCCAACATCATTACGGTTGGATGCACCGTCATCCGTCGCCTTATGGGTGGCCCTTACGCTTAGTAGACCACATTCCAAGGGAAGGTGTTTACTCGAATGTCAGCACCCACTGAGACATCAGGCTGTGTTTCGGGGAACAACTGTGTTTAACATTTATTAACCCCACCACAAAGCGAAAAACGTCTCAAATATCTCCTTATCTTTTCTAAATAATATAAAACACATACATTTCATATAAAATATTCAAAAAAAAAAAACAACAGAACACATTGTATGATCTTTTTTAAAATTTGATAAGAAGTATCAAGGCCCTCTGAAAATTGGGCCACTCCACTGTGAAGCAAAAACAATAGCTTCTTCGACAAAACGAAACAGCATTAACATATCACTCCAACCATCCCTGCGCAGAAACAAAACACAACCTGATATGGGAACATGATACAAATTCCATGCACTGCTAACCTCAAATGATACATCACTCAACAACTCCCAACACGGTACGTTGATGACAGCTTGGTGTGACCCAAAAGACATGGGAACGCCCATCCCACATCGAAAATTACACCAATCGCCACCTACCGACTTGCATGCGGAAATGGATCAATCTCACCATATAACCGTGTGTTTTTTTATAGTTTCTTCTTCAGGGTTAGCGTTGGGAACAAGATACAGCTCCAGCTAATGCTCCAGATTTTTGCGAACGTTGCCCACCTTCAATGCCTTATTTCAGCGTTTCGTTTTCGAAAATATCGCCCCCTTATATGCATTATCTATTTTCTGACAGCTGCGTGGGACCGGGGCACATTAAATCACTCAAATGCATCCTAAATACCAAACCTGGCTGCTGGGAGCGGAATTTATCGCGCTGCAGAAAAGTGCGGAAAATGGGTTGAGAAAGCTTGAGGTTCATCACTGTCTTTGGCAAATGAACCTCCGACCTGATATGGGTTCGAGAAAGGGCTTGTGTGTCTCAATATAATAAGCAACCGGTAAAATGGTTTACACGCTGTAACGCCAACCAGAAGCTGCATCAGCACTGATAAACACAATAGAACAGACAATGTGTGCATCAGCGTACCGAGAGACCCATTTCTCAACCCCGAAGATGATATGAGCTTATAGCCGGGTGTGCATCGTGGATGACGATCGTTTTGCAATAATTATATGGTACCAGCTCACAGCCGAAGGTGAGAGCATGATACGCTAAACGCTTCCAAAATGGACCACCCCCCAAACCCCAGAACAATGCAAAAAGGCCACTTTTGCTGCACCGTTTTCCCAAAGACCCTTCACCAAATAAAATAGTGCATGAAAACACGACGCCACCATTGACAGATAATGCATGGATGGTTGAGAAGCCATCTCGGTGTTCGTAGAACATTTACGAGCAAACGCGTGCAACAATACGGCATAAAATGTTTGCTCATTGTTTCAAACCCAGGATTGATGGATTTTAGGCCGACTAGTGCAGCTCTTTAAGCTAAGCCCGAAACAATTGAACCGAAATGAACACTTCTCAGGGCAAGGTAAGAGGAGACTAAAAGCTGCGACCGAGAACAACGCACGCCTATTTCGAATCGCTAGGTGAAATGGATCGTAAAGATCAAACCATTTTCAATTTACTGACTGAAGAAACTGTTTAGCGTTTCGAAATGGCTGATTAAGCACAGTGTAAGACGAGACACACCGTGTGCTGTGCCGCGTTTTGGATGCGATCCGTGCGCGGCTAAAGTCACACGTGTGCGCATCCACAATCGCAAAAGCAAAATAATACGAATCAAACAGCACATAGCTATCAATTACAAGCGCTTCACAGCTTTGCTAACGGAAGAATGATTTTCTTTTCCATCGATAGAACCCGGGATGGATGAACGGTAAAATGTTGCACTTTGCTCTTTTACATCCCGTTTACACTTCCCTTTATTTTCCCTAACCCCATTCTCCCATGCACAATTGAATTTTTCCACCGCCTAAAAACAATACGGAACAGGAATGGGTAGCTTTTCTCTTAATGCACATACGCGATGATGATCTTCCCGAAACAAAACGGTAAATGTAATTCAACCGTCGGCCAAAGATCAATACATCACCACCCAACCCGTTCGTTCCGTTTCAAGCCTTTTTTTGCTTCCCGGTGAAAATATAAAAAAATAGAAGAAATTCATGCGGGAGATGTACGTACAGATGTGTGTACGAGGAAATCGACAATCCCGCTTGGAAAAATTACGTCGAGCAAAAATACAATTGAATTCGAAACAGCAACGAAAACAAAACACACAAAAAAACGCTTTCCAGCACGTCCCGAACCAAAAGAAAAGCCATCGTCATTCCTACACAACGTAAGATCTGTGTTTTATCTGTGTTTCCTCCTAGCCTCCCAGTTTCCACCCATTTCCCAACCCCCCCGCTGCGCATTATCCCCTACCGGGGTGCGCGAGAGCAAGTGGAGCATGAACTGAAAGAGCGTCCCTTATGGATCTCGCTAATTTCTTTTTCCCTCCAAACCTCTGTTGCAGTGGCATGCCGGAATGGCATACCGAGAGACTGCAAGATGATGATGCGAACGTAGGGTGTGAGTGTATGTGTTTGTGTTTGTGTGCAGAATTGTATGGTGTGTTACGTTTGCACTATTGTAGCGCGGACAGCCGGTTAACAACAATAACCTTTCCCTCTCATTCTCCGGGGTTTTTTTTCTTCGATGGCGCGAGGAAAACTGCGGGAACCTCCCAATACACAGTTATTGTTTCACGAGCCGTGATTGGTAGCTTCATCACCAGCCCGGGTTATTTTTGTCTGCAGTTTCCGCGATTGATTTTCGATTTATGATCGCTTACTACAATCACACACCGGCTGGTGGGGAAAACGGATGATGATGATGATGAGGTTCATCACTGCATCCAGCAACAATAGTTAAGTTCATTTAAACATTTTAGTTTACACTGAAGTAAAATTCGTTTTCCATTCCATCATTTAAAAAAAAATCAAACAAGTTACACCTATCTAAACACCAACCACAAAAGCTCACAATACTGTCTGAGACAAATGTTTTGTTTCTTAATTGGGAATGCACTTGCACTAAGATGCAATGCAATTGCACGAAAGACTAGACTGCTAGACTGCACTTTGTTCACTATCTGATTGTTGACATATCTTAGAGCACGTTTCATAAAACTAGGAAGAACCGCATCCACCAGGTAAAGCACATTTCATTTGTACAGCGCATCTGGACGAATCTACTTGGCACGTGCTGGAGCGAACAAAACGAAAGCATACGGTAAGTGATGAAGTCAACAAAGAAACACACCAATTGTTATCACTATTTCTATTCGGACTATTCATAGCTATGCTGCAGAATACCACCAGAGACAGATGTGACGTTCAGGACTGTATTGGAGCTTATTTAAATCGTATCAAAAAGTCTTGGTCTATACTACAGTGCGTAACACATCTATGACGGCACTAGTTTTTCTTTTGTTTTTTTTAAATCAAAATGTCAAAATAATTTTTAAAAAACCGTTCATACAAAACTTTAACAGATTTTTTCTAGTGCGATGATTGATAAATTTAACGAAATATGATAAACCTAACTATCATACAAAATCTTTCAAAAATATATCAAATTTTAAAGCACCTCCTATATGTCATGCAATGATATTTCATTATACGTGTCAATGATGTTATTAAGAGACTTATTTTATCACGCAAAAAAATACTTGCTAGAAAGAAATGGCCCAAATGGAATTTAGATTTTTTTTTATTGCTACTCATCTGCTTCCGTGCTTTATGCATAATAATTTGGTACAACTCTATTTTTATCTTTTTTCTAATGTCGTATTTTTTTAAATACATGTCTAAATACATTACACACTGTAGATTTGCAATTATCCTCCGAAGATTTTTAGAAATTATTCACTAATAAGATACGATTATTGATTTAAAACAACGCATTAATGCAGAATAATTCTGAATGAAAATAACCCAAAAACTTAAGTATTAAATAATAATTGCACACATTTACTAACTGCATAGAGTAAAACGTCTAGTAATCAACGCAAAGAACCTCTGCATTTGCAATCGTCGTATCTTGTACCTATTAGCAATCATGATATGGTATGTACAGCCCATGAAGCCATTGCCCCATTGCTCGGTAAGCGATAGCTTGGATTAACAACAACATGAATTAATCCACCGTTAAGCCACAAATAAAGTGCAATCAAATCGATCAACGAGCGAAGTAAGTGCGGTACGCTTCGCACCGGGCAGGTTAGCTGGGGTGGGGATTTCGATTATGAAAACGTAAGTCGTGGTGGCGGAAAAAAAAGGCATCAGATGCGATTAATCAATGCACTTTTATGCATGAACATCCACCAACACCACCTCAAACCGCAATGCGCTTGTGCTCTTCTCCACGCATGCTGATTAATTGCAGAATATGTACAGCATACCCAATCAAGATCACTTTTCCTTTCTGCAAGTTTTTTTTTTCCTCCCCTCTTTATGCGTTCGCGGAACCTACCTACCAAGGCGCGAAAGGTGATGGCTTAGCATACACGTGTATGCATTCGATGGGTGGTGCGGTGTGCGTTTTGATTGCCGCTCAACCTACACTACGGTTAGTAGTGTCGATCGAATGATTGAACGGTTTCGTTGGCGCCAAAGGATTGATGTGCGCGCCAAAGGCGTCGAATTTAATTGGCTTTTTCTAACCGAGGTACGATTAATCGTTCCAGCCATGTATGACAAACCATTAGCTTAAGGGTCATATACATAAATACGTATCTGCCGCTTTGAGATGTGTAGGAGAATTTAATTACGTGAAAAGAAAACTGATTTAACAACGATTGATTATCGTTAATAAATACCAATCCGGAAGAGAGATAAAATAAAATTCAGAGAAAACACAAAATTATTACAAAAAATCCAAGCATGATGCCAAGGAGTTTTTAAACATACCCCCTTCCATATCAAAAAATGCACTAGCGTTATAACAAAGCCTAAAACACGCTATGATCTCCGTATTCTACGGTTTTGGCAACATCAAGAGCCTGCGCAGAACGAGCCATTGCAACATCATGCAGACATTCGATGACGGTGTCGTCACAAAATGTGCATTCAAGCTTCAAAGAGCAAAGGATGCAATTGAATCAACCTACTGCAAAAAGCTTTCTGTCCAGTGTTACGTCTATGATGGCTAGGAAAAAGCTTTCACAAAAACCCACCAGGAATGCAATCTAGACAGCAAACGTTACAACAAACAATTCGTTGCTCTCTTCGCATTACTTTTATAATCGTTTTTAAAGCGAATCAATTTTAGTTTACCCCCTGACATGTTTCGGGAGGTATTCCAGCGCTGGTTTCATTACAGTACACAGCAATAATACACGACAATCGTACTGTACAGTTAATGATTTCGTTCAAATGTAAACAATTTTACTCTACCATGGTACGGCAAAGCACACAGTCGCTATATTCAAAGGGAAATCATTATGCTTCATCCTACTTCCGCTTGGCTTTCTACGCGTCGTGAGTCGTGAGGAAGTAAAACAACGTACACGCATAGAATATGTCACGATTGGGGCGACGAAAAAAAAATCCCACTACGCTACAACAAAAGAGGAACGAAACAGATGCATGGCAAGAGCAACAAAGGTTAGGCTTTTTAACGAGCGGACGTACCGACAACGTTCATAACCGGTGCGAGCAGCGGTAGCTTATAATGAAGTATAGAATATTCACGATGCATGAAAAAAAAAACCCCGTAAGCCTTTCCCCAAAACGATTGTCGATGTGCCATTGCAGGGCACACCCTTGCACTGTCACTTTGGTTTGAAAATTAAGTTTAGAAGAGCAGCGATGAGGGAGAAAACGTTGACATTGACTGCATTTTAAAGTTATGCAGCTACGGATGTTATTTTTCCAATTTGCGTTTGTCAGTTACGATTATGATTTAATTAAATTACGTTATTTATGATAATGAAAATGTACGTTAATCAAGCAAATGGCAACACGTAAATCAGCCAGACACAGAGTATCACAGGAATTCTATAACTCCCGGAGAGTATCGATCTAAATTAGATTCGATCAAAAGGTTTCTATGTAATAAACCGAACGCCTTATCACGAGACCCTGGGACCTTCAACTATGCTTGAATCAAACAAGGAATAAAGATAAGTACAACAACATCAAGCATATGAAGATAAATAAATCACACAGCAAAACAGGTCCAAATCACATCATCTGCTCCCATAGCTCGCTTTTTAGCGGAAATTGATCTCAAGTTTCATACCATAAATGTCATATGGTTTCGCATGTCCGCTCGAAACAACAAAAAACCTTTAAGGGAGCACTCTACCTTATGTTCCTGATGAATGGTGTTGATTCTTACCTGAAATGAAGGAAAATAAGACATAAAATAAGTTATCATAAATAAATAAGTGATAGAGAATAAAATATGTAATATGTTCACATGTTTGACAGAGATTCCGATTTAATTACCACATTAACTTCATAAAGCAACTTTAATTAGAGATATTAATTTATTCATGGCTTTATCATATTATTGTTAGGATAAAGCTTCTGGTTACACATTACCATACGTCAATTAACTGAATGTTTTGAGGCTCACGCGCTACATGCTGATCCATACTGCATAAACATGGCACAAAACGCAACTGCAGGTGCTTAAGCTGCATCGTAAACAAGGATAACAACTTGCTCTCGCTTGACTGACTCTCGCCAAAAGCCGGCACCGGGAGGTCGAAAAGCCAGAACGTTATGGTTTCAAATGAAAGCGTAAATTATTATTAATACCGCGTTGGAGCACATTACCTCGTTCGTTGAAGTGCCGATGCGGGCTGTCTTTAATTACTTCCTCCAGAGCGGTAGCTCTTCTACTCAGCGAAGGGGAAAACTGTATCTGCATGTGCATATTAATGTCTGTAAATTGGTGCATCTCATCCGACATAAGTTCACTCCGGTTAAAGGTATGGTCATAGAAATGTTTTGTAATATTTGCAGCTACATCAGAGCCATTCATTGCTATGCTAATGAATCATAAACGCCAGTACGCTTATGAAATTAATTTTGGCAAAAAATAAATAAAAAGATCAAAGGAATTGGGCGAACTATACTTTTAAATTAACTTCAATAACCCAAAAAGAACCATTATTTTTTAACCATAACATAAAATTACTGTTATAAACGATTCAATTCTAGGTCACACAAAAAACTGATCCAACACTGCATGGTTATGCAACCTTTTTTTCCGATTCTTGTGTTTGTTGACATTCGAAAAAAAAATAACTTAAATGGCTTTGCTGTAGCCCGACTCAACAATCGTTCTATTCGTCGTTAAAATCCATGCCAAATGCGACCTTCATCCTTAACACAAGCTCATTAAAATCGAATTACCAACGATCAAAAGCAAAACCCCTATATTAGATTTCCCCTACATTATGGATTGATTTTCTAACACTAACGCAAAAAAGGTTGTTCTTTTTTCCGCGCTGTGGAGGCAAAGCTTTTCCGGAAGTGTGAAATTTCTTGCACATTGCAACCGTAACCAAATGTACACCACACCACAGTAATGGGGCAAGTTTAACCTAATTTAGCAAAAGGTCGGGTGAAACACTTGCTCAGTACGAAAGCGAAAAATCAATACCACACCACCAAGTGCAAGCTACCAACACACACACAGCGTGACGTCAAATGCAGGTCTTCCTTCGAACTGGGGCAGCAAAAATCGGTCAATTTCACTCACCTTGTGCAAAAGCCCTGTGAAATAGTACCGACATAATCATCTCTCCCCTGCCTTTTAGTTTGATGCAAAAGACGAAGAAAAAAAGGAATCAAACGCTGCACTTGACCTTTCATCAAGCCTGCAGAGAGGAGCACATGCTGCAGAGCTTTCTCCAAGTTTCAGCACACTACAATTTGGACTTTTTTCTATGCTTTAAGAGGAATTCTTTGTTCCCAAACGCCGATAGATCACGACTAAGCGATTTTTGTAAATAATATTTCACGCTACACACATGTCGGTTTATTTTTCTCTCTTTCTCTCTCTCTCTCTCTCTCCCTCGCTGTCTCTGCACCTTGCAACGGATGACCTTTCGTCAGTGATTGAAAAACGTGACTAATCAGTGTTGTGTTTTAATTTGTATCCTGCTGTAACAGGGTAAACCAAACGCAAGGAAGCCTTATTAAGTCCGGCGGCTCTGCTTTACATTTAGTAGGATTGGTCCCATCCGATTTAAACCCAGATCAGGTAACTGTATGAACGAATTCATAAACACCAGTCACTGCTACAACATCAGTAACAGAATCAATTATTAATATCATATTCCCACAATTTAGGACATAAAATTTTGATACATGGGTCACTACATGCCTTCAGGCATAGACTATCTTTACAACTAACATCTCCGAGTAACACTCATTTGATATAGATGACCTCAAATTTACCTATTGACCTGGTTTTTCATTTTTCTCATTGCTTTCGCTTTTAACAAACGAATGCGCCACACACAAATATTGAACGGAAATTGTTTTACACGTTCGAAAAATGGCTCAGAAATAACTGCCGGCGCTCAGCACAATCGCCACCACGAACCAACATCCGTACCATCACTAAACAAATCGCATCTAAATTTATGTTCTTCCTCTTTCGACATTTGTTGTACGTGCATTGGCCATACGAACCGACCTCGAGGAAGAAAGAAATATCTACCACCGGATGTATAAGAGTACAACTTTTCGATTCCGCTCATCATCCATCGATCGTACGTTAGACGATCCAACTATATGCATATGCCAGCTAGAAGCTGTAATTTCTCAATTCCTTTTCCTTCCCAACCATCTCACACACATCTTCATGCCAAGAAGTGAATGGGAAATTAGCGAACAGCAGGGTAGAAGAAAAAGAGAGTTTTCGCTACCGTCAACATGTACTTTATTCCCATCCCGTAGAAAGGGTCAGTTCTTCTTGGTCACGATGTAATTTATGATCGGCATACACAAACGTCTAATAAACATGGGAGCCAAGAAGGATGGTCCGGGCGTGCGGAATAGACGACGATCGTTCTTTGATTTACCGTCATCACCCCTTAAATTCCCAACCCTCAATTCACCTGGGGTACACCATGTTTGTCACACCCTAACCCACGGTCATGGGACGCATACCGATTTGCTCCCAATACCACCATCGCGACCCATCATCATCACGACCGACCTCGCTTTCGCTTTCGCAGTTCCATCGCATCGCCATCGCAAGATCCGTCCAAATTTGGCTGTCGAATGTGCAAAAACCACCCCAAAAGCAACAACCAGACGGCAGTAGCGATTTATTGCACTGCCCCAGTAACATAGCCGCGGATGAAGAAAACACTGTGCCCAGATAAACCACTTATCTTCAAAGGAAGCATCGGAAACGCTGCTGGGCCGATGTTCACCGCCATCGTGTGCACGTTTTGTCACTTTCCGATTAACCGCACAACACCACACTACACACACACATACGACACTTTCAAATCATAGGAAAGATTTAAAACATCCCAACGAACGGCGAAAATATGCTGACCTCAAAGCTACAACAAAAAAAAAAAACAAACCGGAGCGCGTATGGCATAAAATGCAGCAAAAGACTTAAAAAGGCGAACGCGAGACTTTACAGCATCTTTTGCGGACTTTTATGGTGCTAGAGCGCAGCCAAACGGGATGGCATCTTTGCGCTACCTGGTTTGCATTGCTACAACAAACGAACCAAAAAAAAAACGCTTGATTAGTTACCTTTTATGGTAAAAGGGTGAAGTGAAAACGAAAAAGAAAAACCTCGCACGGTTCATTTGCATTACATCACGTGCGTTCTCTGTTTGGAGGGGGGAGATTAGAGGTCGCTAGGCTTGATGTGTCATCTCGGAACAGAAAAGTAGGTTGAAGAGATTTTATGACCTAACATGTCATTAAGACAACTACACTGATATGGAAAGTACTAGAGACGGTCAGAAAGAAAGTTCACAACATAAACATTGGAATGTCAAAGCTTCATTACGGGACCAAAGACTCAGGGTATAGACGACTATCTATAATGAAGGTAATTTGGCAATTTGACCAAAAAGATTGAGTTTGGTAGATAATTAACAAAAAATCAATGAACATCTTGAAATCAGTTCCTTTAACGGTCCAATTTGAAAATTTGAAAAAAAATATTCAAAAATAATTATAATTCCAAGTTTTTAAATTTCAGATCATGTCCACAGGAAAATAAACGGCCAGAACCCACGTGTCCCAAAACAAACCGATTTTTGTTTTATCACGAACACACCAAAAAACTCTTATTCCATCACGCCGCATAGCAAAACACTTCGTTGATTCATTGGATAATTTCATTCGCATTTTACGACTTCTAGACGTGACTTGTCACCTAAATGCAACCTAAATCCGAACACCGAACAACCGAAAGCAACACAGCCAGCCCCATATATCCTTTCGTATGCCGGTGTTGCGGACGACCACAATTAATTGTTGTCTTCTAGATTTCAGGCTTATTGCGGAACACCACAACACACCATCATCCCAACAGACAACAGGTTCCACCAGAAACAGCAGTCCGTTGTCTGACTGTCTGGCCGCATACCACACACATGCCGCAACGTCCCCAGCTCCAAAACACGGCGGCAGTATATTTTATGCAAAGCATGTATTTTACACTGCTGCAGCGTATCGTAGATTCATAACGGCCGGTTCTGTGCGGTTCGGAGTGAGCGCCCCTTTTCCCATGCTTATATAACAACGTGGCCATCGAAACTGTCCAGCATTAAAATTTCCTTCTCTACGGAGCAATTGGCCTGCCGCACCTAGACCGCTGTAGTGGGTGGTTTAAATTCTAGCACAAAAAGTGAAACGGTACCATCAAAGAGTTCCCTTTCGATAAAGCTCGTAAGAGGGCGACTGAATCTGTATGCATACTGGTGATATGAAGCAGGAGCAATGGAATTTACCAACACTACTCACACTGGCGGTTAGACTACTCTCCGCATGATTGCTCAAAATGATAAGAATGATTCATTATTTTTTAGTTTAAAATAAATAAAAAAAACAGATTTACGACATTATTCTCCTTGTCCGCATATAATACAGCACCCCACTGTAGACGAAACACATCAGCATAATTTATCGTAAATGTAGTCCGAACAATTATGTTTTCTAAACGCCATAGTTTTGGCTGCGACACAGCAACCGGTAGCAAACATTTCGGATACGGAAAAAGGGCTTGATGGAAAAGTTACCCTCCCGAATCTATTGCCCACCCGAGCGTATAACAATGGTCGATTAAAATTGGACGGGAAACACCATCTAGTTGGCTCCTGCCTCACCCAACCCAACACAGACACAAACGCTAAAAGCTCTAATAAAACGAAATCGTATCACATAAAAAGGGCTAGCTGCTTGCTGTCGGATGCACAACGGTTGCATCACCTGCATCATCGCATCATAACAACAGTTCAGCTCAAAACACATTTTTAATAACCATTATCTACCATCAGTTACTACAGTTTTATCCACGGAAATGTAACGGTTTTCTTTTATTTCCCAAAATTGACCTTTTTTGTATGTGTTTGTGTATTTTGATTGAAAACATTACAAAACTTTGATAGCGAAGCACTCTGAGTACAACAATTGGTTGGTTTTACTGCCCTTTCCTCTTTGGACATTCAATTTGTAAATCAATCATGCGACAGGGAGCTCAGCAGTTACTAACAAAAACCTACCCAGTTTGCAATAATCGATTCAATAAATAGCCATCCGTAGGTATCATTAAAATAAATCTCCGAACATTATGCGACATCCCGGAAAGCCTTCCTTGTTATGCCATACTGTACAAGAACGGTGGTTTGCCTATGCTAACACAAGAAGCCGTTTACTACCAACGTAGGCAAAAACACGCTAATGTCAGCCCAGATGCATGCCTGTGCATAAATCTTCACCACTAAACGATTAATCAAATTTCAATTAAACTACACTCCAACCAATCCAACGGATAGGCCAAGTACGTACCCAACAGGAAAGCTCTCATGTTGCAGAAGAGAAATTGGCTAAACTCTACAACGTTCGCAGAGGGATCGGATGGAACACTGGGAATGGAACATGTTTCGGTACATGATTTCCTACATTTTTTTTTTACCCAATCTGCACACCACGTAACCTCCCATACAGGGCACCCTCGGTCTCTTGGGCGCTCCGTACAGTATCGGTGATAATGTCGCCAGAGGTCAAGAGATTGGTGGAAAGACTTGGCTCTTCGGCGCCATTTGCACGAAACCCGGTTCAAGCGGGTAGTGTTAATGGGAAAAGTTTTTCCGCTCCGGCGAGGTGGAAGTGAAAAGACGTTGCCACCGCGGTACGCTTACTGATGAGGCGCGTCCGATCGCGGACGCAAAGTTCAATGGGACTGATGCCACTTACTTTCCTATGGGAAGACACGCCGATAGCTCTCCCCACCTCTCATGACTATTGCTGCGCATCTCTCTAACCGTGCTGTGTTAATGTTACCGTAATCATTCGACTACCGGGGAGTAACGGCAGAAGCACCACCACCACACGGTGGCAATGATGACAACAACAAACACCCCTACCAAAACAGTACGACGAGCTAGTGATCGTTAGTTTGGTGTTGTAATACTTTACCTCCACTGCCTAATCCTTTCCCAAACCCGCCACCAAATCTAACTTTCACGAGACGCACGTTCTATTGTTCCGCCATACACAACGCAGGAAATCGATATGCCGCCCGCTCGGTTCGTCTCCGAGCTCCAACCCCCAACGATCATTCCAACACTCTTTCTTTGGTGAAAAACTTCACCATCGATTTACAGTCGCTATCGGGGTTTAACGACGGGTTTGAGGAGCCGCTGTTCCGATAGTAGCGGATGTAAGAGGAAAATCTGGCCAACGCACATTAATCGTAACCTGTGAACTCCGGGAACCATAAAGGATGGATGACCGCATCGAATTCGTGACACGATCGAACACCGTGAGCATCACAATGTTGTGGATCATGAGCCACCACCATCATGCTTATTATGGTATTGGAATGAGTGGTGTTGCGATTACATGATGGTTAGTTCCGGATGCTTCGACTGGTATGTTTTTAACACTTCCTCTTTGTACACACACGTAAAGAAGCGTAAAGGATCTTCTTGTGAGGCAATAGTATTAATATAAAAAAGAGGTCACATGAGTTCCAATTGCAATGAAATCTCCCATATACCCCAAATATACCAGATTTCGCAGATCTCCAAGATCTCCAAGAGCTTGAACAACTTGAAAATCTCCAAGATC
>KI423487.1:0-11881 GCA_000473375.1 Anopheles culicifacies
TAAACTTCGCACTAAACCTTGGGCTTCTTTGGTAGCGATCCAAACGCCGATATGACGGTTCCCTTTGTCCCGGTGGCCGTCGTCGTCAGCGTTTGCTGTATAATACCGGCCGGTTTCAGGGCGTTCGCCATAGCGACGGCAGCTGCCGCACCCAGCATACCGGGCGCCGCTCCCAACACGCCCGGTTGGTCCCATTTCGATTTACGCTTCTTCGACTCGTCCGGATCGACACGCTTGACGCCAGTTTGTATTTCCGTTTTCGTCGCTTCCTTGCGTGCCTTTTCCACCTTTTCCATCTCAACCTTCTGTGCCTTCGCTAGCTCCTCGTAGTACGATTCCTTACCCCACTGGCTGGGATCAAATATTTCCGGCGCATAGTTTGTGCCTAGCTCGTTTATATCGCAGAAGTGTATCAATTTTTCGTAGATGCTTGGGTTGCGGAATTCCTTGCGCTCCTGTATAATGCGGTTTGTGTCCATGTTGGAGTTTTTCATCCGTTCGTACAGTGCGGCTATCTTATCCTGCAGTTCCTGCGAACATTTGCCCTTCGGTTCGGGTGGCAAACTGAAACCGTACAGCTTTGCGCGGTCTATCTTTTCCGGCGAAGGACTCCGTTGCGGTTCGGGATCGTGTTCTGATTGGACTTCCTGCTCCTGCTCGCTGTGTGCCGGGGAGTTGTTTTCTTCATCCGTATCCACTATCGTATCGTCGATGTAGCTAACGAGTCGAAGCGCTTTCTTGCGCGGTGGTCCGGGCGTGCCATTATCGCTAGCACCGCTGGGTTCGGCCGATTTAAATGGAAGGCTTGCGGTGTTGTTCTGTGTGACGGGTGTGCCGGAGCTTTCGGACATTTCCCGCAGAGGTGTTTGCTGGCGGGAACGAATCTTCAAAACAATGCCAAGAATGTAAAACACATCGAACGTATCCTTTTTGTACATCAATCAACAACAAACCTGTGATACGGAACTTCCACCATCTGACTGAGGTGATTCACCGTCCGAACGACGATCTTCTTCATTTTCCGAATCTGTGTAAGTAGCGGTAAGAGATGCAAGGGCAGAATTTTTCGAACTCATGATGGAAACTTATTTTAAAACACTTTTTTCTCGCGCTTCCGATGGAAACTCACGAATTGATTCGATCGCACGCACAGTTTTGTTTTGTTTACGTCTCGCTATGACAGTTCTGTGACATTTTATCGCGGAACACTACAACAGTCTATCAAGGTTCTTGTGTTGGCTAGAACGTGTTTATGGAAAAGGGCGAAAACCGGTAGAATGTTTAAAATACAGATTCGGCCTGTTTAACACGAAAGCAAAGTATTTTATGCGTTGTTTTGGTGATATAGTTTCATTTCTCTCAAATTTACGGATGAGCTTTTGGGCATTTGTATTCTCTCATTATTTCACCAGTTTTATTACATCATTATTTACCTGCATATCGGGCTTTACAGTTGGTTATCGTCGGGATGATACAGTTCCCCAATCAAACGGTATATATACGAAGGTGCATTGGAGCCACTGTAAGAAGAAAATAATGATCACAATTAAAAGCTGTTTGCCATCGAGACAAATTTCCATTCATACTTATTCGTGATGAAGAGTGTCACCAGCTCCGGCGGTACGTAATCAAATAACGGATTGTAGGCTTTTGTGAACCTTGCTGCCAGACTTTTGAATGGTAGTACCGCTTCCGTGTTGCCTAGAATATTGAAGTCACCCTGCTCATAATTACACAGATGCACCGGCGTCAGCTTGTACGTAGGAGCCAGCACAATCACCGGCACGGAAAAGTGTTTCGCGGACAGCGCCAAACTGTACGTTCCACAAACTGCCTGCAGACCACCGTTCGCCAGCACCGAATGCGTTCCGATAATAACCTTATTTATGCGGGACATGATTGCAAAGATTGCAGCATCGGAAATTAGTGTCGTTTGGATCTTTGCCCGTCCAAGATTGGCCGCCAGCTGCTGTCCTCTACAGTCAGGAGCACACTCCACTACGACCACCTCGATAGGACGAGTTTCGGCCGCCTTGCGAAGGAATTTTTCCACCGCTCGCGAATAACCGATCGTCATGATCAGTTCCGCCGAGTGAATGTGTTCCGCTGCCTGTGCAGATATGCTGTCGCCTGTCGTTTCCAGTTCGGTTTCTATTTCAGATAAATGATCGACCAGGGCATTCTTCAAGCCGGGCATTGGTTTCGAATAATCGTCCCGTTCCGGGTCAGCTGCTTGCGTTACAAGTTTGTGAAGTGAAAGTATACTTTGACCATCGTCAAAGTGTGCCACACGGGAAGAGTCGTACTCCTCGCGAACAATCTTCATAACACGACGAGTAGTATTCGCTACCACGATATCATGAGGAAGGGCTTCGGCTAGAAAGCGACCTTGCCCTCTAATCAACGTCAACAGTTCTTCCGCCGTATTCCACGGTTCTCTCGACACAAGATCCTTCATCAGTCCTAGCGTTTTCGTGGCGAGCTTGAGCGAACCAACGATTTGTCTGTAAATAACGGCTTGAGTTTACACGAACTTATACACCCACCAAAGAGCAATAACGCTTTCTTACCGTAGGCGAACATTCTGTACGTATTCCGCTATTTCTTGAATAGGTACGACAGGTGAATTTTCCTCTAATCCTTTCATTTTCTGAATGCAACGTTTGTGTTGTTTTTATTCTGCAAAATTGAGGATTCTGTTGACGTTTCCAAACAAGATGAAGACAAATTTACACGACTCCATTCCTAAAAAATCTAAGCTGTCAACACAAATGTCATAACATTGAGACGTGAACACACTGCTTCAGTGTGCTCTTGCGTCTCAAATTCATAACAACACACAAAGAAAACAATCATCATTTTGCAGAAGTACCATTTATCAGCAATTAATAATTAGAAAAGTGATAGAGACGATTGAATAACCTACACCGAGGGAAATCCGTACCATCTTCCTCCATACGTCGAGAATCAGTGACGTGCCAAACACGGGATAAACCGAAAATGTCCGCATCAGGTCCAACATCGTTGATATCGACAGCTGGTGATGAATCGTTTGATTTCCTGTTCAAAATCGTACTAATCGGAGATTGTGGCACCGGCAAAACATGCATCGTGCAGAGGTTTAAATCGGGCAACTTTATCGAAAGCCACGGCAACACGATCGGTGTCGATTTCTCGATGAAAGCCGTGTCTGTTGATGGGAAGAAGGTTAAGGTAAGATAAGAACGAACGCATCTAATCCTGATGCGGATAATGCAGGCCAAAGGTCAATCCAGAGTACAACGCGCGGGTAATAAATTTAATACGCTTTATTTCAGTTGCAAATATGGGACACAGCCGGTCAGGAACGTTTTCGTACCATCACGCAAAGCTACTACCGATCGGCTAATGGTGTACTGATTGGTTCGTAGACACAATTGGCAAAGATGAAGTTCAATGTCTAATGGTTTGCTTTTAATTTTGCCCTTAGTGTACGACATCACCAAACGATCGTCCTTTCTAAGTTTGCAGCGATGGATAGACGAGGTACGAAGGTACACGGCCTCGAACGTGATGATATTCGTAATAGGCAACAAATCTGACCTGGACTCCATACGGGAGGTAGAGTTTTCCGAAGCCCAAACCCTGTGCCAGTACATCCCCGAGGTGATGTTTGTGATGGAAACGTCGGCAAAAGATAATCGTTGCATCGAAGACGCATTTATGACGCTAGCAACCGAACTAAAGGTTCCGACCGCTAACCTTCCTAATCTGGGTGTTATTTTATTTCACTTTCAAATTTATTATGTTTTTGTTACAGCGACGCCACGACGGAATAAATGCGTCCGAGGAGGAGGAAGGTATAACGCTGGGTCAGAGCAAAACCTTATCTACTAACTCGTGCAACGCGCTATGCAATCTAACGTGAAGAAACGCGACTCCCAACGAAGCTACTGATACCTGGTCAAAGCCAAAGGACCATTGCGAACTCACACAACTGTCGAAACAGCTGCGAAGTGCGAAGAGAGTAGAACCAATAATCCCTCCTATCATTTTGAATCATCGGTTAAAGTACGCCACTATTGTGAATGCCATTGTTCTAAGCAATTTAGCCACGGCAGCAATGCTGTGCTAGTACGTAAGGCATCTTAAACAGACGTTCGGTGCTGGATGGCTCGATTTTAAATCTCTCCCTATACTTTCTTAGAGCACTCGTCATTGAATGGCGGCGGTGCAGTTTTCCTGTACATAATCGGCATGAGAGACATGTATGTTAACTAATTTGTAGCTACTGTAACACCCAAGGTATGCCGTTAGTTAGTTCCGCTTTCATGGCATTGCATTAACGTTAATTTTTCGTTTAATTACCCGATTCTCGAACAACCTTAGGCTCTGAGGAGTCTGAGCGTAAAGTGAAACGCATAGCAAAGTGCTCGATTACATATTTTATACGATCTATTTATTTATTTGAGGAACTCTAGATGGAACTATTTTAGATCGAAACAGTTGTGTAAATATAACGCTATTTTAACTTTCTCATTCGATACAAAGAAAAAAGGGTTTTGCGTGAAAAAGGCTCCAGATGCTTTCAGAAGATCAATTGCACTGCATGATTTTTGTAATCGCTGATGACAATTTCCCAATCTTTGCTCACGCAAATGCCCGAAATCCAGTTAAACTTCCCGGCGGAATCACCACGCGATCCGAGCGCTGTAACAAACTGTCCGTTTGGACGATACACAAGAACCTTTGCATTGCCTCCATCACCGACGAGGATGAACCCGGCCGGATCTACACCGATCACCTCCGGATACTGGAACTGGCCGTTGATCGTGCCGGTCTGGCCGAACTCTAGCAACTGTTCGCCGTACTTGTTGAACATCTTCACCCGACGGTTACCGGCATCCAGGACCAATATGGAGTCTTTCTGCACCGCAATGTCGGTGGGATTCTTCAGGTCCACCATACGCGATGATATTTTCGATTGCGTTGCCTGCATGAGCTGATCTTTCGTTAGGCGCCCAAATTGGGAGTGGACCGCACCATCGCTGGTACTGAGACACTGGGACACATTTGGAGGTAATGACCCATTAAATCGTTTTGAGGACATTGAAGAATTAATACTACTCTCACCTGTATTCTATCATTTCCAGTGTCACACACGAATATGATATCACTCGAACAGAACGCAATACCTTCGGGAGATCTACGAATGAGATGGAATGCTCTTACAACTCACAAACTACAAAGGTACAGTACGACTCACCTTAATTGACCAGCTTGATCACCCTTGGAGCACAGTTTTCGCAGTAGTTGACCCTCCTGGGAAAACACAAAGATGCAGTGCTTCCACTTGTCCGTCACAAGTACTTCCCTCCTGTCCGGATCGAACGTGATGCCTTGCGGATAGCTAAGCTCCTCGTGCGAAATCTTCTGCACTATGTTACCGTTGGTTCTGGAAACGTTAGTTTGTTGGGAGTTAGTGTTGTAGTTGAACTCAGTTCCAATACCTGTACACACTTATCTATTCCAAAAACGACGTGACATTCAGATCCAGCGACGTACAGCAGTGGTTTCTCCAATCCTGCATGGTTCCAGGGTGCAAAGCCAACACCGGTCGGACGCTGGCAGTGATTCCACAGCAGTCTGGGTTTGTAAACGTGACTCCTGAAAATTGATGAATCCAAAACCATAGTCACTTTGGTCATTCGTAAGATGATCATGTTACAGATAACGTACTTATAAAATTGAATTACTGATGCCTCGGATGAGTTCGGATGTAACTGATGTTTGATCGAAGGTTTCACACTCGAACTCGGTTTAACGTGTGGTACCGGTTGGGTGTCAAAGATCGACTCCACCTTTAATTTATCCTGCGAGAAGAGAATGGTCCGATTTGCATTGGATTTTCATGAAAAATAGTCTATCCTACCCGATTGAAGATGACACGTTCCCGACCCCACATTGACACCTCCTCCAGAATAATGGACATGTCTTTGTGCAGCTTCAGATACACCTGGACCGGATCCGTCGAACCCACGATTGGGCGCCCAATCGATACCATCAGTTGGTCAATTTTCGCCCTCACCACTTCGTGCGAACATACCGCATCGTTTAGTATTCCTTGCGACGAGTCTTCGGGTGGAGTTCAGGTCAATGTTTTTTTTTTTGGTTTCCATCACGAGGGCGTAAACCAGTGGCTCATCGGACATGGCACCGGACGTGACATATTTGGTGCGATATTGTTTTGCCGCGACGTTGTACGTGAAACGAAAATGCAACGGAAACGAGGGCAACTAATAAGCAAAAGCAGAGTAGAACGTGCTGTGCATGGGCAAGGAAGTGAAGAAGCGATCGAATACCGGTAGCTGCCGGGTGTCGCGACACCGGACAGCTGAATGAGCGAATTTGCAAAAGAAAGTGTACAATCAATTTCACCTAATAGTTCCGTTTGTTGCTGCTGAAGGGCGAGGATTTTGTCGCGAAAACAGTCCGTTATCTCGTCGTTAATCTCGGAAAAGCGGCTCTGAAAGCAGGGCAATGCAGAAGGATAATGGTTAGTGTCGACAGCTATTTGCATAAATGATTGTTTGTTTGTTGGCGCAATGTGACAATGAGTTGATATTCCGTAGCAAGTTGCTAGTGAGATTGGATCCGGAATGATTAATTTTGAGGAGATGTTCTTCATGCAAGACTACTTATAAATTAGGTAAGGTTATTTATATTAAATAAAGATTAATATTCTTTTGTATGTGAAAGCAATATACAAGTGGTCACAAATTTAAATAATGCCCCAAATATATTTTAAATATTTCCAACAGAACCTTCACACACACGTGTGGTGAATTCAAATCATCCTTTGGAATTTAGACATTTACCTTCAGCTCAACTTGTTTTTGCAAGCGCACGCACATTGCACCGCTTCCAGACTGTCCAAATTTTAACATTCTACCCCATCCGGCGCATCCACTTTGCATTGATCGAACAATTTCACCACAAAACAATCGATCGGAACTTTCGTTTGGTTGCAGCGCCGTTTGGGTTTTGCAACTTTTCCCTATCGAGAGCGCCCGCTGTATGTCCGGAGCTACGGAAGCAATACTTTGCATGCGGAATGAGCAATCGACGAAGCCGAAAGTAGCCCCGCTGCTTTCGGAACATTGATAGCAAAATCAAACTCCGGTAGTATTAGCTGTCATTTAAATGCTACACACGTGCGCTTGTTTCAAATAGCGCTACCCACGTGGTGCGTGCCGTTACCATTGGGGACCAATATGGCTACCGCTGAAACTCACTCCATTGATCAAATATGGTGGAAAGTTAATTTCTTACATTAAATAACCAGCGCCTGGGTAGCGTGTGTGTGTGTGCACCTGATAACGATGGTTCGCAAACACAAAACAACAGAAAAACCGCTCATTTGTCATTATTTTGGAGGGATATCTTTCGTACCACAAAATCCGTCAATCAGATCCGACTTTCTTCGTTCGGCCGAGGTCGTTTGCAGATTGAACAGATAGCACTCGCGTATGTAATGCCGCCGAGCCCGTCCGTTCGTGCGATCGAATGATAAGACAAGATTTTTGTCATCCACCGTGACCTTATTTTCACTCTCGATCGCACGCGAATGGCGTGCAGTCGATCGTGTGTGTGTGCGCACACGCTTTTGTCCACCGCATTTGCCTTATTTGCAACCATTTTGTTGTAACCTCCTTCCGGCACGTTCGTTTGATTCGCCACTTGATCCAGCACAGGAGTGCGTGAAGGGCAGGAGACAGGCCGATGTAATTGTCGGCTTCGAAATCCTCGCAAAATCATTAGACCGCGGGAGGATGGCATTCGACTGCCTAGGGCTAACCTAGGGGTGTGGATCGGTTTGATTTTGCGCCAGCTTTACTTACCCTATATTCGACCATTTTATGATCCAATTTTTCGATGGCCGTCTTTAGCTGACCCTCCAGCTGGGCGACTTGGCGCGACAGTTCGTCCACGTGAGCGAGCCAACAGATTGCGCACAGCATCTGCAAACGAGAATGGTGTGCATTTATTTTTGGCCATCTGTGCTAATGATGCGTGTTCTCATTTCGTTATCAATTGTTTTTTTTTTGCTTTTATCTGGTTGTAGTCTGCAAACCGGCACGCAAGAACTTGTTTTGGATGGCATTTTATTTTAATGGCTGGGCGAAGGATTGAGCAAAACCAATTTAGGAATGCTTTACAGGACAAACATTCGTGCGAAAGCCGAAGAAATCGTTCGTGTTTTTGGTTGGAGCTTATTTCTTCAATTTTCGATTCCAATTTTACCAAAATTTGATGTCAATTTGGTTTATAATTATTCCTTTTGTTGAGTATGACGCAGTCTGTTTAGTATTTATATGTTTTTACCATTTTTTTATCATTAATATTACAACAGTAAAAATGACATTTTTTATGAAAAGTACTAAACAAGAAATAGAATTTAAAAGCAAAACACGTTAAATTGATTTAAAAAAGTTAAGTAGATTACTACTAATAAGTAAAAAAACTACTACAAAACATGCAAGAAATTAAAGAAATAATGAAAAATAAATTAAACAAAAAAATTAAAGTAAACGCACTACAATACTTACCGACACGCAGTGATCACATTTGTGAAGCGACGTCTCGGACACCGTTTGACACTTGGAGCACTTTAATGTAGGGGCCAGATTCTGAAAACATACAAAAAATGCAAAACCAAGAAGCAAGAATACAAATGCTACGCATCAACACACGATTCTGACTCTAAATTACTTTGCAAGAATGATAACAAGGGGAATGTGCACCATCATGATAAGTGACCATTTAATTGATGGTCGGTCAACATATAGTGTCTATGATAAGATGAATCAGTGTATGTGCGTACATTTTCCAACTGATAGCTTCCCACGGGCGTACGTATAAGGGATGAGGGTCGGGACGGTGCTGGGTTCATCATATGCAACATATTGTCGATGTGCAGGTTCGATGGAAGCCCGGAGAGATCCGCATCCTTCAGCAGTTGCTTCGTACCACAGGTAACGCATCCGAGGTAGGCTGTGGAAGATATCGTAACGTGTAGTAACGTGTATAGTAACACGATCGAAGCAGCACTGGAGTACACTTACACTTATCTGCTTGCTTGTGGACACTCTCTTCCAGACAGTCGAGACAGAATGTATGCTGACAGTTTAGCATCTTCGGCACGTTTAGACGTAGCTCACAAAGTCCACAGATCAGTAACTGTTCGATGGTTTTAGACATGTGCGTACTGGAGTAAGATGGAGCAAAAAGAAAAAGCGTTATCAGGAGTTCCTGCTGCGTATAAATCACACCTCTAACACACCGTCTATGGCTGGAATCGTAGGAGTTTCTATACGAAGATCCTTCCGTACTCAGAGTTCTACTCGGTACCGCCATCGGAGGACTTCTGGCCGTATCATCGTAGGAAATCAATCGACTACTGCGTATCGGACGACTCATATTTTCTTCACTGGACACTTCTCTTCGCAACAATCAAAACATTCACCAGAGCTCACTGCACAAACGATACTGACACCGTTGGACCAGGAACTCTACCCAAAGAGGAACCCCGTAGCGTTGATTGGCGATCTGATACAGAATGTTATCTGGTGAACATTGGTTGTTCGTTCGCGATATCGTGATGTTCAACCGACATCAACTTCTGCTGCAACACAGCTATAGTTAGACTATTTTAATTTGCTTCAATTTAATGAGCTAATGTGCGTCCCATTTTTGTTTTGAGGTATTTAAGCCCTTTTCACTTATCAGTCAACCCACCAAGTGAAGCCTTGTTGCGTTGCCAGCGAAGCGGAAGCGATTCTAGATTCGCTCTCTTCACTTCGGCATCATTCTCAGTTTGGAAGATGCGCCACTCCATGCTCAACTCCAGGTGCCGCCAGGTGTGTCATCGCAAGGAACAAGTACACACAAGAGAGTATGATGCCTCAGCTTAGGCAGCACACAATCAGTACTCCTAACCGGTCCGTACCATCGCTGCAGTCCTCCGCACACGTTGCTTCGGTTCATTTCGTTCGATCGTTGCGTCTCCTTCGGACACACCACCCCCCCTCCCCCCTTTCTCTCTTCCTCCCTTGGGTCGATTTGCACAGGGCGAACACTTAAACTCTTTTTTCCCGCCGTGACGCGCTTTAGTCGAGCTCGGAGCGCATAGCGAAGCGGTACGCAAGTACGCGGTTACTAGCGGCACAGTTTGTGGTTTTTGGTATGATTGTGGCTACCGTTTTTGTTTTGCGCATTACCCTCAGTTTAGTGCTACCGGAATCGAACCCAACGGTTTCGCTTGATTGATTGAGAGAAACATATCGATAGAGATCGCCTTACCATGGATTAAGCCTAATCTAAGTGTTGAAGATCACGTGTGAAAACGATCACGAATAATTGAGTGTTTGCCAAAGGAGATACGTATGTGTGTGATGCTGTAAAGACGGCACGTAGTGACACAATTTGACTTGAACAACTGCCTGTAATAGACCTAATGCAACACTACAGTCGGATGAGATGAGTGAGAATTTCTGGAGGTAGTATCAATTTCTCAAAGTGACCCAGTTCAGCCTACAAGACCTACGCGCAAAGTCGCCGTTGTGTGTGTGTGTGTGTGCCCGTGTTATCGTAATTTCCGACCAAGTTTAGAAGAGTGTTTTGACCTGTTCCAGCAGGGAAAACAAGTGGGACAACGCATAGAAACGCGTTTCCCGATAACATCCTCGAGCAAGAAAGTGTAAGTGTTCTCTTCCTACGTTGATCTACGCTTCTATCGTTACTATTCGGGAAATTCCGTGGATTGAATGCAAATGTATAGGAAGAAATCTTCCCACTCCGGCATCGTGTGACATTATCCGGATAAAGATAAACGTACTCCAACGTGAAACGTGTCTAGTCCACAAGCCTCCTAACCAAGCCCATACCCGGACTATTGAGGATTTTCCCTATTTTAGACGACATCCCATTCCTGCTCTTTATCCATCCAACAGTTTTCCAACGCACGCCACTATCGGGGTGAAAAATGACGGCCAGCATACCACGGACACAAGCGTGTGTGTGTGTCTGTGTTTAAAGTTTTCCTATCACCACACTTTGTCCGGTATCTGGAGAATCTAGTCCTACCCGTCGTACGGCTCCGGATCTGGTGCAACGAGAGTGAAACCGATGTCGGCCATCATCGGAGTGTCGCTTTCGTTCGCTCAATTGTGATTGCGGTGAAAATGGCAAGTTTGCCCCCGTACTCAGAACCACATACACACATACACATATCGTTAGGTCATAACGTTGGCGATTGATGTTTGTGTTGGATTGCTTCAATCTGAGAGGGTTTCCGTCTTATCTTAGCGTTGAAGTCTTTTGTGTCGGCAAAGGTTTTGCAGAAGATTATTGTTTAAAAGGCGCACCGATGTTTGATTATTTATTTGTTCTTTCTTTTAATTTCGTTTTATCTTCTTTCGGTTTTTTTTTTAATTTGTATTTTATTAATTTGTATGAATATCTTAAAACTGCACCCAACTTTCTAAAATAGAAGTATGCAAATTCATAAATTATTTTCCAATTTCATTTTTAATAGTGAGAAACCTAAAAATATATGAATAAAAAGTAGTTAAATAATAAAAAGAACACAAAAATAATAAATAATAAAACTAAAACGCATGAAAACGGTATAAAAAAGCAGAAACATATGCAAATAATAAGAAATAATGAAGAAAAAACTTACAAAAAAAAATATCAAATTTTAAAATAAATAGTAAACAAATAAAATAAAAAAAGAAACTTTTACAGTAAGAAACCCACACACACACACACATTTCTTCTCTTAAGAAGGGAAATTAAGCTTTTTTTTCGGAATGCAATAAATCAACCTTCAACAAGACGG
>KI423487.1:11981-25301 GCA_000473375.1 Anopheles culicifacies
GAAATTAAGCTTTTTTTTCGGAATGCAATAAATCAACCTTCAACAAGACGGTATCAAACGGGGATGAACGTAAAGTGGGTTTTCTCTCTACCTCTACTGCGTCGGCACATGGCCGCAAGTGCAAGTGCAATGAGGCTGGGAGGCAACAAAAAAAAGAAAAAAACACACGAACGCATGATCTGCTGCTTGGTTGGAAAACTCGTTTCCGCCCCAATCCGAGCAAGCACACGCAACGCTTGCGCTTCGCCTGATCGTGCGTCCTGGTCCCATGCCAGTTGGTCACTACCGGTAACTACCAGTACTTTGCGTTCCGCGTTCCCTCCTCCCCACTGCTCCTTACTCTTCCGGCTTCCGGCGATAGTCTGGCCGGTGTTTGGCTCGTTAGTCACTTTCCTTTGAGTTGCGTTTCGTTCGTTCAGGTTCGGGCTGGTGGAAACCTTGACCCATCTTTCGAGCTCGTCTCGTTTGATCCAGTGACTCCGAAGAGGTGGCGTTTGTACACATGCTACCCAAAGACATTAAGACAGTGGATGGGTGGATAAGAGCCCGGCACGGCTTGATGGTTCGGGATGCACCAAAACGTCATTCCGTGGCGTTTGGAGACGAATGCGTGAAAGTGATTCCCCGATGGGTTGTCGAATTGCATTCCGGACATAATGCGTGTGCCATATTGCTGGAGGGGGGGCCGATAGGTCATTGTGCTCGATTTGGTGCTAATGTTTGCCTCATTAGCGTGTGTGCATTAGGTTAAGATGGGAAGATTAGTGTGTGTGTGTCCCACCATGCGGCACGGCAAATTAATATAGCGAATACGCTTGATTAACACTGCATCTCGGTGCAATCAATTAAATGTGCCGGTGCAGCGTCGCAAAGGTAGGTTAGGATGGCACCTTTGAGTAGATATTTACGATGATTGGATGTGTAAGGTGAAAATGGTCCGCACACTTTCAGTGGGTAAGATCATTAGGTCATTAGGAGTTTGTTTAGCAATATATAAGGATGATTTGAGGCGTTTTGTGAAAATTATTGGATAAATTGGGATTCCAAGAGGTAGTTCATTTAATTCAAAGTGTGAGAAAAATGCGATCGATTGGACGATCCTCGATTTATTCTACCGTTTAATTATCGCTTTTTAAATATCTCTTTTTGAGAAATTAAATTCTTCACAATCCTCAAGGTTCGATCCCCAAAACCACAAACCTAAAAAAAGCATCAACTTTCTTGCTGAGGCTGTGGTCTTCAAAAACCAATCGCATATTTTATTTGTGTTTAAACATTATTTAACATTCCTTCTCGGCTATTGAGATACTCACACGTCCTACCCTTATTGACACAAATTGTGAGGGAAACTTAAAAGCCTTCAGCAAAAACATCGTCCCAAAACTCTCGAGCCTTGCATTGTCTCGCTTGTTGAGTTATTTATGTTTTTTCTTTTCTTTACACTCGCACCTCCATTCTCAGGTGCAGATCTTCTGCGCGGTGCATTTCTGCGCACACAGCCCTTGCAATTTACCGTCTCATTTCATGCTCAATCGGATTAAATTGATATCGCTCCGGGTGGAACACAATGCATCGCAATCCAGGTGATCGGTGGTTGGTTTCTCTTTTTTGTTGCTACATCGTTCGGTCTTTCCTGATCCGACCCGACGATGGGCATCGGGCAAGTACATACGGTTTAAAGATGAATCCCCCCCCCTCCCTACATGGCAGTTTGGCGTCATGAACGGTCCAGCGTGCATAAGCGCATCTTACCTCCGAGAACATTGTAGTGGCGTGCGTACAGCGATTAATTCACCTGCGAAATGAGAAGCTCATCACAAATTGTCCATAATTGATAGGCGCAGACGGAGACAATTTATTGCACGGCAATAATACATGGGAAGGGTAGTAAATTGCATGTTGCTTTTTGGCAGGCGAAAGTTCATAAACATTATTAACTTCCGGGCAGTAAGTTAGTTTCGCCGTGTTCAGTGATCCTCTCGAATCCTCTGCAATGCAGTGCCAAGTTCAAGGTCGATAAATGTTTGGGTACGATCGTGCGTCACGTACTTTGAACTCCGCTCGGCTCGGTATTTGCGTCAGAGTAAGGTGAAATTGCTGACCGAAAATAAAAGAGGTCATGCAAGGAGTTATTGAGTGTCGCCTCACCACCGTCTCTCTGTGCGTTGCCGTTCGGTCATTCGGCTGTCATAATGGTATTCGTCCTAAATTTCGAATTTCACCTCCAAGAGGCGTGCTAAAGTGTGTCACTTTCAGGATGTGCTGCAGGCGTACGAGCAAGATAATTCTTCCACTGATCCAGAAGTTTACCCAGTTCCAGGGGATTGTGGCGTGACAGGATTTTTTTTCTTTTTTTTAAGGGGAACCCCCAAAAAGTAAGTAAAGAAAGCGGCACACTGCAAACATGACCCGGAAAACGAAAGTGCCTCCGATCGCACGGTGTCATAGATCATGCATGAGGCAAAGATGCATGCTGGATGCTCTGAAAGGGAAAATACTGGCTGGTTTCTGACGATGAAAGCGTCTTCTCGTCCTGGCGCTCCTACCCATACGGTACCGACATGCGCATAAGGGATGAGAAGAAAAAAGAAACTTTCGTCTTCACTACGTCTAACCCGGATTGGGGAGGACAAGAACAAGAAGGCGACAACATCGGGCATCGTATCGTCTTCTTCGCACTATCAAGCTTTGTCACACGTGCAGGCCTGTGGGAATGTGGGTTCTGGCCACATTGCACAGCGAATCGTTTAGGAATCGTGACTGGAAAACTGGTTTTTCCGGACATATTCCACTGGTACCATCAGACCCGTTCTACGGTGGCAGGAGATGTTAGTTGACCGGGAACGGATGAAGTTTTCAGCGTCGTTTCTTTCGTTGAATAAACACGCAAGCTGCCAATAGACACGGATTGTATCAGTTCCGTGGTACATCTGGTAGCAACTGCACCAAACGGTGGGATGTGTCTGATGGGACATTTATGCCAATACCTCATACCGTGTATGATCAACGAGCTGGGCTGGCTTGGAGGCGGACAGTTTGTGCGTTAGACGATAATTGAGTTCATAATTTACGACTTTGTTACGTGTTAGTTACACGTGAGAACAGGAAATGGAAAGTGATCCAGATTTGTTCTGATGTAAGAAGATGAGTTAGCGTTTGGTAGTTACGTTATGTCTTGTTATGTCGGCGTTACTAACATTTGTTTACGACTCTTGTCTCCCCCACAGTTCCTGTAGCATCTCGCAAGATATACGCTTTCCACCATGGAGATCCGGTGGATGTACAATATAGTACTGGTGTTGCTTCTAACTCTCGTAACCCTACCCATCATCCGGGCATCCTCGGAAGAACGAACTCAGCACGAACAGTTAGAAAACAACAAACTGAGAGCATCTCCCAGCAAATGGGACTCTTCTGCCGGGGTAGAAAGCGACACGCATCCCGATTCCGGTCACTTTCGATTGGTAGACGACGAGCTAATTGGTGCGCGTGCGGCTACAGCGTCGTCGCCTTCGTCCACGCACAACACACCCAAGAAGCGCCCACCGGGCAAGGAAAGCAAAAAGTACCGGAAAAAGTACGTGTCCGAAGATGATTATCGAAAATCGATGCCACACGCCGACGACCAACAGTACCCCACCGACGGTGATACCGTGGAAAGGCAAACGAGTGGAACGGCCAAATCCAGCGAACCGCACAGCAGAAAGAAGCGCCTGATCTGGGTTACGGACGATGGTCGGCTAGCGCTGCCACCCGGTACGTCACTAACGATTGCGCCGACGATCGCGCTACCGTTTGTGCGTTACCCACCGACCGGCTTTCTGTCCAACATCTCGATCAGTTTGCCCATAACGAGTGAGTAATGTGGAGGCAACTGCTCCGTAGAGTAGTTTCTCGCCTTTGCAGCAAAAAGAAAACAAACCGTTTCTCACCGCGATCTGTCCATTTTAGTTGACTTCGATAAGCTGGGCCTGACGGATAACCAGAATCCGCTCGGTGTGCTGCCGCCCCTGTTTGCACGGTCGATGGGTCAGGCAGCCGGATCAGTACTGGCGGACTATGTGTCGGACTACATGCGGTTGCAGAGACGGAAGCGTAGCGTTCCCAGCTCTTCGAACGATCACTTCAAGATCACCACCAACCGGTTAGATGAGGAGGATGGCGATCAGTCAATGCCACAGCTTCCGGCAGAACATAAGCATGCGTTCCATGGTGGAGAACGGTAGGTGGCATGTCGTTAACATAAACCTTTTGTGCATGAATAATTCCTAAACGATGGACATTTTCTTATTGAACAGAGCGCTCCTGTACGTGGTGGTGGAAGACTTTATTGCAAACTTTGGTCTGGATGGGAGAGCATGTATGCTTCGTGCCATATGTGAGGTCCACTCGAAATCAATCGAAAAGTTTGGCCTGATCGGAGAGATGCTGAAGCTATTCTTCACGTGAGTGTTTGGAATTCAGTGAAAGTTGATGGAGTTGGTAGAATTTAGTTGAGTAATTATGTCCTTTACTATACTCATCTTCAGAGCATCATTGTCGCCATATTCCGAGCATTTAGACGAGTACGTTACGGCGGAAAAGATTGGCCGTGGTCAGGATGGGCCTGGCGAATGCTTTCCCTACTACAAGGACTGTCCGCGAAGTTTGTTCCGCTCGTCAAACAACTTCCAGCACATGTACCAACAACCGGAGCAACGACACCGAACATCTGACTCAGATCGTGATGTGGACGATGAAGAACACTTCAATAACGAGATCCCAAATGATGCAAGGAAGAACTTTGAATTTCCGGTGCGTGAACCACGTGCCGCTAGTTTGCGAAGCAGCAACACCAAAGACAACACGATCGTACAGCTGGAGCAGCAGCACGATCTGGCGGAGATGGCAATGTAGTGCGCTAAACAAAAGCCTCTGCGGGCAATTATATCATCTCGGGGGATTGTAGTTTCTGGTGCTACAAAGCGGTAAAAGGGTATTAAGAAGCAGAAACGTTCGAAAGATTGAGAGTTACTCTGATGTAAATCTTAGTAGTAAGCGGAAGCGGAGATCTGGAATGCTCCGTCGATTAGATAGATTAGTAATTTATTCCTATTTGTTAGGCCCAAGCGTGGCAGCGGGTGGACGTTGTTAATAGGTATGATTTGTTTTGTAAACGTGTGGTCACACAGTGACCCAATGTTGATCAGTCTTTTGAGAAATAGACGTTGTTTGTTTTTATTATTTATTGTAGCGTTTTGCAGCAACAGGTGCCCATAATTTTGAATTAGTCGCTAAAAAGGCATGGAACGACGACGAGATACGAAAATGTGAAATGAGTCGTGTAAATAGGAGTAAAATGCTGTATGAAATAAAACACTTTACCTCTGGAGAATAAAACACTTTGTCAGCCGAAAAATTTTGTTTGGACGAATGCATCTGGTATGGTTGGGAACCTTTAATCAGCTCTTAAACAGCAATAGACAAAAACGGTAATTTGAGTTTATGTGGGTTTTTTTGAATTGATAGCTCAAGCTTTAATATAAAATAGTGAATTAGTAATTGATAACAAAATAAATTTTAAGCATACCAAAAGAATAAATATGAGAAAATAACTAAAAATATGTCCGCTATGTGTCGGCACAGTTCGATCGAACCGATTTCGTTGAGTATTTGACACTGTTGACAGCTTCGTTCAGTTTTCCACTTTTGACAGCGGGTTCGTTAAAAGCAAGGTGGAAACTTCTAAACAATAATAATACCGCAGAATCTAATCTTCAGGCAAATTACTTCTAGGCAATACTGTCCGGATGTGTTTGCCAGCGCGTCATACCGTTTAAAAGTGTACCGCTACTGCAATAGGATCTATTTTGGATGAAATCCTTGAGCACCTTCAAACCGTGAATGGAATTGATTCGTTAGAGGTTTTGTTGTTTTGTTTCTGCAATTTGCACTGCCCGGGTGGAACGAAACAAAACGGCAGTGAAGCAGGAAGGTGAAGTGTGGCATACTGATAGTAGCGCTAGCGTACACAAAACACCCGCGAGAGGGAGAAAGTTGTGGAAAGCTAGTGTTTTGGCTGTTATTTTTTGGGAAAGTCTTGACCAACGGAGCGGATTGTACGCGGGTGTGCGTGTGTGGAAAAGTTTGTGAAAACCCCCGCAATACCGCTAGCTTGCGTATCGAGTATCGGGCAGCAAAAGCGGCATAGAAACCGCATCTTGACTCAGACGTGCAATGGCCGACGATTACTATGGGCAGAACAATTCAAACAGTGATGACTCAGAGGTAGAACTGAACCTGAGCAGCCCGGAGTTGAAGGGTTATCTGAGCAAATGGACAAATTACATACACGGCTGGCAACCGCGCTTCATTGTGCTGAAGGATGGTACACTGTCGTATTACAAAAGCGAACAGGACAGCGATTTCGGATGCCGGGGTGCAATCAGTTTGCAGAAGGCAACGATAAAGGTAAGCAAATCTGTACCGACCGAAGCGATCCCTATCTCGGTTAGTCAAAGTGCAATTGCTCGTACGATCGGTTTGACCTCGACCTCTGGCAACAGATAAGTGGTATTGTTTATCGGTCGAATGCTCTTGGTGCAAGTCACCGAAATTCTTGGTCTGATTGCAAGGCTGGTCTGCCGGTGAAACCCAGCAGGGATCGTATATTCATCGTCGATGCAATTGACTCTATTAACCCTGAAACATTAGTGCCTATGAGCTTCTCTGCTTGGGTGTGCATTCCTGCTAACGAAACGATGTGGTGCGAGCGATGATTAATCAAATGTTCTCCTTGTTCTTCATCCATTCATTGCTCACATACCACAGTCTCACGAATTCGACGAATGCCGGTTCGATGTGGCGATTGGACAGAACGTATGGTATCTGCGTGCCGAAACACCGGAGGACAAAGGCAATTGGATCGAGGTACTACAATCATACAAAACGGACGTCCCAGAAACGATCAGCCTACGACGCCACGGAAGCACAATCTCGTTGCAATCCAACACTCTGTCCACGGCAAGCGGTAGCAGCTTGAAGCGTGTCAGCCGAGGGCTAAGAGAGAAATTGCACGAAATAGAAACGTTTCGCGATATTCTTTACGGGCAGATCGATACACTGCAGCGGTAAGTTGTCACGATGGAGTATTGCAACGGATTCACCCATTTAAACAAATCTGTTTCTCTGTTGCAGCTACTTTGACGCCCTCCACGCCAAAAACGAAGACCAGCCACCGCTCGATCTGGGCGATGGTTTGAAACCGATAGATTTCCGCGGCGAAGCGATAACGTTCCGCGAAACGACAGCAGGCGTGATCATTACGCTGCAGCACTGCCTCGATATTATCTCGCAGAAGGAGGAAAGCTTCAAGAAAAAGCTCGACAAGGAACAGGAACGGCGGAGAAAGGCGGAAGAGCTGTACAGGTGAGTACAAACGAACTCGCACGGAAAGTAGTTTCCAGAGGCTATAACAGTTTTTCTCATTCTGATTTATTGCAGAGCTTGTAAAGATGAGCTGTCGAAGAACAGAAATTCTGTAATACCTGGGCCGGATTTAGAGGTAAGCTGTTTGCTTGTCAACGTGGATGTTTTGCAATGCATTACTCATTGTTTGCGTGTGGGCGAACAAAAACAGGCACGTTTTACGATAGCTGTGCGCTGTGCAACGTGTCCGACCAGAAGCCGCGTGTGAATCAACCATTTTAGAGCGTTGGAGCTGACTGATAAGCGATATCATTTGCAGAGGCCACCGTTCAATCGTTCGATGCTTTGACCTCTTATCAATAGAATGTTTATACCTTTTGTTTTTGCTCTGTCAGAAGATACGCTGTGCTTAAGTAACCGTTTACTCTTACTGCGTATTCTTCTCTAATAAGGGAGGTTTATATCCTCCTACGTATGAATTCCAAAGTTATCATCTCTGGCGGAGAGGCTTGTCCTACTCTTGTTTGTAAATCTCGAAGCAAAATTTATTGTTTCGGTTTGTAGAGGCAATTTGAAGAGCCCTTATTGTTAGTGCATTAAGGCGAACGCTTTTCATTTTAAATTTAATGTTAAATTACTAGTTATTCTTCGGGAACCAAATCCCTGAAATAAGCCGATCTAAAACTAAAATTCCACATTTATTCGCTATCAAGACTACAATGCTCTATCATAAGTTTTCAAAAATGGTCAGGTCGTATTGCTGGTTTTAAAAGTATTGTATAATGTGAGGAATTTCAAATAAGCCTTATAGAACTCTAATACGTACGGCATCCAGATCATGGAACGTATCATCACTCCAGGTGTGGAGCTGTCTATCAACACCATTTATGGTTATACTGGTCCCTTTTTTCCCAGAATATTGTTTCATGGCCACGAGGTGTACCTCCCATCCATCCTACCATCATTATTTTTGTTTTATCTTTAAATGACATCCTATACGAAAGTACATGGATTGAGATTCTCATCACGCAACGTGCTATTTTTTGCATTAAATCACTCATGGCCAAGTGCACGTTAAGTACACTTGCTATTATGAAGGGCGCATTTACGTAGGTAAAACTCGTTTCAAAATACGAAACAGGGAAAAACCTTTCCCTTCTACAATATCTTTTTTTGTCATATTGCTCGATTGTGTTCGAACGGTTAATAAGCAAATGGCAATATTTGTCGTTTTACTGCATGAGTTTTAGCTGATAGTAGGTAAATCTTATCTTCTGCTTTGAACGTTCGAGCAATAAACACCCTGCAATGGTTCAAGTTTAAGCATGATGTTTGAAAGAAGCACGTAGATAGTCTGTCTTCAGTGACCTCGCTACTCCAACATAAATTTAATCACACTTACGTGCGCCTGATCGCTGTACTGCAGCATACGAATGCAATTGGGAATTTTCTCACACCTAAACGCCGTGCCCTTCAGCATCATTGACCCTGCGATGCGGTGTACGATCGGTGAAGATCGGACTGCCAAATGTTTTGCTCGCAGCGAAACGAAACGTACGTTACTGATGCTCGTGCACGGCAATTGCTTAAGTATGCACCTCACCGCGATAAGCGAAAACGGGTCCGGTGTGATAAAAAGGCTGAACTACAACGCGTACAGCATTTAACCCTGAGCCGGTCCGAAACAGTGTAACGTTAGCAAAACAGTAACCGGTGAAGTAATGCGCTTTTGTCACCCGAAACATCGTCGGGGTGTGAATTGCTGCTTATATTCGAAGGGCGATGGCACGCGCCGTCGGGAGCATCGGAAACGATGATGCACCGAGCCGTTCACTGTTCGTCGACCTGCGATGCCGCCTCACTAACGGAAACCTGTTTCCAAATTATAGGTCATGGTTCCCGGGGTTTTATTTACTGTTTTTTTTGGGTAATCAAAACGGAATGAGACGTGCCCTATATGTTGCCCTTTCATTACACCCGGTGCGGATAGTGCAATGTGGTGAAATGTGTGGTCGAACCCAATCGGAAGGTTTGGAATTACACGCCTAAAAATTGAAAAACCTGTTTGTCATCTCGATGCGCTGCTAGTATGGTACGATTCGTAAGACGATCGATGACCGTCAAACTTAAAATTCACCTAACGCTCGTAGCCTCGTTTCGCTTTCGATGGTACGCGACTGGATGCATGGTCGAACGCGTAATATCGGACGTTTGAGTGTGTGTGTGTGTGCGCGAGCGGGCAAGATATTTTGTGGTGGGGTATCTATTAGTTCGGTGATCTTCCCGTGTCAGTGGCATCTCCCGATCGATCTTATTGCCGTAGTAGTCCTACCGCTCCATACGCACGATCTCGCACGTCCCGATTTTAGGTCGATCACATTTGGACGAGATTCGGAGCAGCATTTACAGCTCTACGGCAATGGATTAATCAATTTTGGGCGTTTTTTTTTATTTTTGTAACATTGGTTCCGTGGTTATTAAACATCGAGGAACGGCTACAAAAAAGTGGAACAAATCGTGGTTATAATAGGTAGATTATGTATTAGCTGTTGCTTAATTGTTTGGTAAAAGTACTATTTTTTTATTAAATTATAATATTTAGTTAGGGTTTTAGTCTAACAGTCTTTGAACAATAGCGTTAGATTATTTAAAATTTAAAATATCTGAAGGTCATATGATACGTACTCGCGTATATTCCCATATTAGTACGGGAATAAATTACAATCCCCGAAAGCCCTACAAAACCCGGCTTTGTTGAAAGTGAAAGGATGTCGAAACGGGCAGAATGTAGGTCAAAGTGAGAGATGTTAAGTAATTTTACGATACCTTTCCACATTCATTCTCCAATTCGTGAAAAAAAAAACACTTTGACTTTCCTTTTACAACTTTACGAATGCGAAAATCTTTTTTAAAAGTGTTCACGGTTCACAAACTGTATTAAAGATGAGATAGATCGGGAACAGTTTGCGAAAACTGCTTTAACTCGGCCACCATCATAATGAAGCTCCGTTTTTCGCAAAACTCTTGCCTCCCTAATTCGCCACAGTAACGCGCGTAACGCTCGATGTAACGTAGGTCAAGCTTATGCCCTTTAATTACAACCCAACCTTATGCAAACGAGAGCCGATTTCCCGCTATCTTGGCAAATGAAGGAAGAAAACCCACCGTGGTACCATACAAGCAATGGCTTGTGGCAACCTTGAACGAGATACGCGTCCCCAAAGTTCGTTTATCTCGAAACAGCCGACAGCTGCTGGAGTTTTTGGGCTCCACCGCTATTGTGATCGTTCGGGTTGTGTTTTCTGTGTTGGACATTGTCTATGCGATCCACTTTGCAACTTTGCGTGGCTGTGCTGGAGAGTTATACTGATACGCGCCTTTACATTCATTTTCTCGATCCTTCCCTTTTGTGCCCTCGCCGTTACTGTTTCGGGTTATAAACGATGGTTATGCAACTTTCGTGGATCACATTCCATGCGACGCTTATACCGAACGGTTTTTTTGAGGTAGAGATTGATAATTATGAGTTAGTAATTATACTTTCGCTTTTGATAGTATTTTATTAATTGTACCTTATGATTAATTTTAGGTGTTTTTATTTTTCCAACGGAAGAAGTAATATAACCTATTAAAAGGAGCTCTTTTGAACTGCTTCTTGGTTAACGCATGTACTGGAGTCGATCGTACGATCGAATCAAGGATCCGATGCACTGAACCACTAATGACGAAAGTAAATCCACTCAGTTCGGCAGGATCTTACCGATACACAATCGTTACTGAGCACGAGCTCATGCAACGGTGCTGCGAACTGACAGTGGAATCGTAATTGCACTTTGCCAATGATTGTTTCCATTACCACCCAAAACCCGAGAATAACTCGATTGTTCCTTTCAAATGTAATAAACTTTATGGAAGGTTGGGTGAACTCTGCTGATTGATAGTTTTGTCATAAAACCCGGCAGCAGGTCTGCCCAACGCCACGGCGCAAGTCTGATTGCTTTACAACCCACAACACAATCCCCGGGCGGGTTAGGCACTCGAAATTTGCACCGGCACACAGGGTCCGGCAATGGGTTTTTGTTGCAGTATGAAAAGATCGATTGGACACACCGCTAAGATGCCGAGTTTTTTTTTTCTGTGTAATGAAAGTGAAGCTGTTGTGCAAGATGCATGGCGAATTGTTTACAATTGTGTTTACATCGGTACCACCTGACCGGGCACTACTTGGTGGGAATGTTATTATACTTGAGTTCTAGTTCTGCTTGGGGTGCTCCAAATGGTTAAGAAAATATTTAACTTTCAAACTGAAGGTGTTGAAGACTTGCCAAGACTGGATGTAAACAGGAAATTGAATCTACCAAAATGCCGACGCAATCAAGCTGAAATAATCGTATAATGTCTAGGGAAATGCAACATCCCAAGATCAGTTAGTTAAATAAGCTTTTCCACTTTTTTATGTAAAAACAATATATTATTTTAAACATTCTCCATTTTTATCAAGTTAACGATCAAAATGGCGTGATTGCAACTTTTTTTCCCCGCGCACCGTCTTTTACTGAGGTGAATTGGTAATGATAAATCAATATCTTCGTGCTTGGTCGGATGTAACGCACTGTTGTAATCGGCCGTTGCAACACTTTACGTCGGTAAAGTCATCCGCGCATCCATCCAATGCGTCTCCACCGATCCCAAGTGGTGTGGCGTACGACAATAGCAAACTTCCCGAACACTCCGAACGCGACGGTGGCTAATCTCCCTGGGTACCACCATCTCTTCGCATCGACGATCTCGTTCGTCCTCCACCTCCACCTCCACGCGGTTGTTTTCGGTTTGGGCAAGCTAGCGCAAGCAAACTCCGTCAAGCCAAGCGCGTCAATCGCTGCGTCGTTACGATGCCCACTGTCACTTTCGGTCGTGCCGTCGTACGGATCAGGCTGCATTGTTGTACCTCAGTCGAGTGCTGCTCACCGTTAATTCGTTCAAATTCCACAACACCCGATCGTATTGTTTGTGTGCGTGCGTGTGTGTGTGTGAGTGCAGTTGATCGATTGGTGCCGCCAATGCAACCAACGACGAAGATAACCCGTAGTGTTACGAGTGTCTTTTCCCAAAAATATTGAAGGCCCTTTTGTACCTTTTGCGGTGTTTGAACGTGTTTGGCGAACTTTTACCCAAAAGCTGTGCAGCCATTTTCGTAACGATTCACATTCGGACGGGCCAAGCGTCCTCGCGTATGGGAGTGAAGTTGTGAAGTTTTGCGGCAAGTTTTGCAATTTAGTGTACATAGCGAGCGCGCAAGTGTTAGACGATCAGTTGCCAAAGTGCGCGCAAGTGTGTGACCATGCCTTCGCTGACAACGGCTCGTTTGTTTAAAGGGCTTCTGAGGAAGGAAATTGTAGGTGTTTCATTTAAGTGTGAAAAATGGGCAAACGGTGCGATTTAACCTGTGTACATATTATTTTGGGTTTTTATATAAACAGAAGCGACGTTTTATTTTACCCCAAACTGTTATCTTAAGAAACTGTGGAGCTTGCTTTGCCTTAATGTATCTTTACTGGATATGGAAGTATTTAATTATCTCTCGCTCTCTCTTCATGCAAAATATTGACCTAAAACCCACCCTCGTACATGATCGTAAGATTGGATTTAACCTTCCCCAGGTCAAATATTCGGTGTCTATGTCACTTAACGATGATGTAACGATTATTCGTTTCAACTGATCGCAGCCAATCAATGCTCATATCTGAAAGCGTAACGAAATGTACGATTACCATTTGCTTCAAATTATTATCCATTCCCATCCCCCCGAACACCGACCCCCGAGGTGTGTGGGGTTGTGGCCGTAGAAATGGAGAATGTCTTTACCAAAATGTAAACAATTGTTTTCGACACTTTGGACACCCCGGATCGATG
>AXCM01003602.1:0-25025 GCA_000473375.1 Anopheles culicifacies
TGACATTTCTCTTCTGATCAGAATATTAAAAAAAAAAGCCTTTTACTCTGGGCAGCAAGCTCAGAGTGGTGGTATAGAATTCGTCCTCATGCGCTCAACAAATCGCGATGCTCTCTACATTAGGAGAACAGAGTTAGCAACTTCTTGAATTATTATGTTGCTATTACAGCTATTAAGAAACGTCCTTTAATTCTGTGCTCGTAGAGTTTTGGAAAGGCGCAAGAATAGATCTTAAAGTCATCCGGAAGTTGACGTCTTCATCAACATTCAGCTTTATCAAGATCCGAATGTTGTCACCATCAACGTGATATAGCGACTGTGTTGAGGAATCAAGACGAGATGGACTAACCGAATACCACCAAATATCCCAACCGGTAGCCCGTCTACGATGACTGAGGACATTCTGCGCATGTCCACTAGGCTGAGATGGTGAGTAGTTACTCCAAGACTCTCTCGTTCCTGACCGCTGTCTTAATCTACAGCAGCGATGGACGAATGTTGCTCAGACCCACGTCGGAACAGCCATCTCAACGCATTCAATACAAAACATGGCGACCCGTTAGGAGAGTTGTATCGACGCCGGGCCTTCACGGGTTCAAATTCATTCGGACCGTCATTCGGACCGTCCCCCTGAAGTTAGGACTAAATATCCAACTACGTGGTATGATTTAGTCTCGTAAGCCAGAAATGGCAGACATGATCAAAAAGGTCGTTACGTCAAAGAAGAAGAAGAAGAAAAAGATGGATCGGCCTTTGATTTTTACAGAGTTTAAATGCTCAATCATCGCCTCTTTTATGAGGCTGTACTTATCACTTGTTGGAGCGGCTCGAAGGTCGGAGGAGATAGCCGCGTCGGTCTTCAAACGTTCAGGACCGAGATTCGAATCCCATTCAAGCAAGCTCCCCAATACGTAGGACTGACAATGCTGTTAAGGGTAAATTAAAGGCACGGAAATCAGAAATTGACAGGCCAAGATTTCTTGAGGTTGTATATAGCCAGAGAAGAAGAAGACTCATCATTCGTTTACGCGGCACTGTTGATCAATCACGACGGAGTCATCAGTTGCAGGAATTTAGAATACGTTCGTACGCGGAACTAACTCTACTCATGTCCGGTCGGCTTGGTAGCTAAGATGCAAGAGGGAGATTTTATTCCGTTGCTATACAATGGGCAACACCTGCGTCCTTACCAGGTTTCAAAATTACTTCTCTCCAGTGGCGAATCAAGCTCATTGGAGAACCCTGGCGGAATGGCAGTTGAGGCCCACAACATTATGACTCTTTGTCCCTTGATCAAAAGGCCCGCAGAAAGAAGAGGCCTCTGGTGGCCTCCAACTCCGTCGCTAGGTTAATCCGCCACTGCTTCTCTCATCTAAAAAGAAAATGTCTGAGCTTCACATTAGGAAGCTCTTTACTCTGGACAGTTGTAATACCAGAAAGTTGCTATAAAATTCGTCTTCTTGAGCTCAAAAAACAAATGGCAATTGCTCGACTCAACTCTTTTATATTTCCATGTTACTTATTACACTCTTCTTCTTCTATGGCTCTATACAACCTCGAGAGGCCAGGCTATTTTGGGCCTAGGCTTGCGTATAGGAGAATCCCCCGTCTCCGAATGGGATTCGAACCTCGGACATGCCCGTTTTGAAGACCAGCGCCGCTATCTCCTCGGTTACCAATCCGCTACTGCTTTTAAGTTGCTGTTATAGCTATATGCATAGGCGCATGGGGAGATGTAAAAGTCCTCTAGATCTAGATCTAGAAGAAGAAGATCCGAATGTTGTCACCAACAACAAGATCGATTGTAGTCCCAAAGTGGTGGGACTGTGTTGCAGAATCAAGAAGATTAACTGGACTAAATAAAAACTTCAAAAGACTTGAGTTCCAACAATTTTGAACGTTATTTCGGAATGCCCTGCGCCTCTGCTTGTTAGTAGAGGAATGAAGTTATCAGCGTTACACATTCTTGTTTTGTGTTGTTACTGACTGTGTACATCCCCGTAAGCTCAAGTTGTAACAAATATTTACTAATCATATTAAAGACAGTTCTAGTAATTGATTATGAAAACTATGCTTCTAATTAAAGCAGCGAACGAACGGATTAAATGTAATTATCAAGAATTCAAACTAATTAAACCTCCAAAGCCCAAGCTACAGAAGAACGCAACAGAATTGTGCTCCCTTAATTGGGAAGCAATTTGTGCGGCTCTGCTATGGCTAATATTACATAATCCCAACTTAATTAGTGTTATGCCGATTAGTGTTTCCCTGCCTCCTAATATGCCTAATGAAGTTTCGTTTTACTTACCAATACCCGGTGAAGGATTCCGCTTGTCAGCATTGCGCTAAAAGCAAAACAATCACCACCGCGTATTAAACGGATTGTTGTAAATTGGCGCAAAGCTGCACATCCGGCTGCAATTCACCATCACAACCTGTCCTTCACTGCCTTCTTTCGGTCGCGCAATAGAAAACGGAACTATGTAGCCGTGGAGCTGCTAATCACCGAACTACCAATTGGATTGTTGGGAAAATCCCAGAAAATGTGGTGTGTTTCGCTGTTGGAATGCCCAATAGCGGCCGCAAGTAACGCGTGGTGCAGTCAATGTCGAGGACATATCCGGCAACGATGAATCAGCAGACACGTTTCCACCGCAATCTTGTGCGCTAGCATAGCTGCTAAACTAGCTGACCTTGTGCTACGCATCTCCCGGAGCCCAAGCACCGGAAGGGGTCAACAGTCTCAACCGGGCAGCGTCGAAAACGAAAGCGAAACGGAACGAAACATAACGAAAACCCCCCCGAAGGTGACGTCAGCAATGGCGAACACCGACCGCGTGTATGTGCGGTGATCGGATTTCGGATGCGCGATACGGAATCCAAGGGCGCACAAATCACGACTCTTGTCGCAGTGTCGATGACATCTTTCTCCCGCCAGCGTGGGTTGGCCTTGAACTTTCGCCAGCGAAACGCGATTGCGTCGCAACCAACCAAGCACACATGCGCCGTCCGTCGGCAGCTCCGTCTGGGAAGTTGATAAAACCAGCAATGAATGCATTTAAAGAAAAAACCAATACTAAAAATATAGGAAGTCAGATTGCGACAGTTGCATAACCTGTTGCTTCCTCTGTGAACGAACGTTCATCCCCTCCAAAACCAAAACAAAATGGTCACAGCATAAACCACTATTAGCCTTCACCCACATAAACACCTTCGGCCGTTACTGTGAATCAATCGAACGTGAAACTATCGACTCCACCGCTATGCCACGCACGTGTGTCTGCTAGGACCCCGAGACCTTAAGACGCTCCATAATTCTCTTTGCTGCGCGAGCGCAGTCGTGTCTTGCAGCACCGCTTGCCGGGAGCCCCGCTTGTGCTTATTGGACGAAGAATAAAAATCGTTTGTACCGGTCAGCTCGCAGCGCATTCGTCGTTCGCGCTGCAGTTGCGCAAGTTGCTAGCGTGTTAGTTCTCGTGACCGAGATCAGTATCTGGTGCAAAACAAAACAAAAAACAAACAAACATTAATAATAAGAAAACAGCAGTGCGGCAGTGATAGTGCAACCGATCGGGTGGTATTGAAAGATTACTCCAGCTATTTCGCGGCGTAAACATTCCGAATGGCGCTGGTCGGAACGGTGTTATTGTTGCTGCTGGCCATCGGGATCTTTCCCGCATCCGCCCAGCTAGACGGTAGCTTCTGGTGGATGAATACCAACCTGATCAAGCAGGCGGAAGCGCTGCGGGAAACGAAAGACGTTAAAGCGATCGTCATTTCGAAGGACTCCGAGCTCGACGAGGTGCGTGTTGGAGGGAATTCGCTCGTCGACAGTGACTCGCCCGATTGCATATGCGTACCATTGAATCGTTGCCACAATCAACCGACCGGAAGGTATGTACTTCATCCGCAAAGACACCGCAATCAAATCCGTTCCGCTGGGAAAATCCTACGACGTGACTGATTTCCAATCAGTGAAGCATCTATCGATGATCGAATGCGATTGACGACCGAACGGAGGGGGTAGTTGGTGCATTAAAATTCCCCAAGTATCGTAACGTCCTCTAAACTAAACGTTTATCGCATCACAGTCCATTTCCGGTGTGGTGCGTACGTGTCCAAATGGCAACAAATGCTATTAAGCAAAATCGTGCATATTAACGTGAGTGGTTGGAAGGTGAAGTCATCAACCTTTCTAGTCGGCTCTGGGATGTGTGGCCTTCAAGGTTGAGGATCAAGGATCTCAAGAATTACGGAAGAAATCGGATTCTTCTAGATTCCGCATCGAGCGTTCGATGTCTCGAGATCTGCCGTGTCTGAAATCCTGGAAAATAAAAACGATTAGCTCCATCCAGAATTAGGATCTGAAGCAAAAGTCAACGTATCTCAGAGGATTTAAATCCACCATGATGAGGATTGCCCAGTTCGAATACCACATAGGATCGGGTTTTTTCCTCACTTAATGTGAATGAGGTAGTACCTGATAAGCTCATAAATACGAGTGGCCAACAGTATTAGCGCAGTGATGTGGTCGTACATCTTGAGAGTTGACTTGTTCTGATTGCTGAAATTGATTACGATCGGCGACTGTTTCGTTTGATTGTGTTGCCCCATTTTCTGGATGTGCTCATTGAAGAATCATTGCGTGCGCATGGCTCATTCTCTTCTGATCCGGGTTTCCGTTATGCGTTTCATCTTTATTGCCTAAACACAGTCGCTTTTGCATCGGCTGCTCTGCTCGCACGACATATCTAACACTAAAATAAGGTATCGTTTGAAACATTTCCCAACTTACAACTTCCAAAGCGTAAGACTTGCACTGCAAAATTCAAGCTTTCGATGCACGTGTTCGCCCGATGGCCGCTTCCTCTGCTAGTTCGGTTCGTTCAGCGTCAACTTCCGAGAATCTGCCGTGATGCGGCACACCGTTCCGCAAAAAACACACACCGTAAAGCCCGGTACCTAAACAGGCCTCTGTACATAGTACGCCCTATAACTTCTAACGGTCGCTTTACGCACTCACACGCTTATATTAACTGACGCATACCGGTTAGCCAACTAAAAATGGCATTTAACGAGCCCGAACACAACATGCGATCACAGCTGAGAAAGGAACGTCCGTCGCATTTCCATCTGAAGGAGGTTGTGTTCGCGCCTTATTCTACACACACACACACAGGAGCGCGCGCACACATTAACTCATACACGCACTTGCGACCAACGACCAGAGGGGAGGTAGTCCCACGGGGGATGGGAGTAGAATGGGACCTGAACGGGCTTTACACGAACTGTTCCGTGCTGTTGGCTGACATCTCCATTAACCGCCAGGCGGCTTTCGGGTCGAGCTCGTTCGGATCGCGGCAAAGCACCCACACATGGTGACATCGCATCACCTTCTCGGGATCGCCCTCGATCACCGCACCCTTACTGTCCCGCACGCACATAATCTGCTGTGTCTGGAACGTTACGATCAGTACTGGGCCCTGCTCCATCACCTTGCCCATCGCCAGGTCAACGTTTTCGATGTCCAGTATCTTCGAATCGAGCCGATAGCCGGCCTTCTGTGCCATGGAAATCGGTGTCGCGATAATGTTATACGTGCTTTCAAAGCACCAGTCGCGCAACACCTCCAGATCACCCCGCACGATCGATTCCAGCACGTTCGGGATGATATCGTTCTCGCAGTCCCGCAGGAACTGCTTCTGGTCAAAGTTCGGATCAATCTTGCAAATCTCGGTTAGCGTTTCCGACAGCTCCGTTTTGGAGAACAGGTTGCCCATGATGTCGCTCACCTTGTCCGTCAGTAGCCGGGACGCTCGGATCATCGGGTTTTCCGATTCGTCGTATTTCATCTTCCACGTGAGCACCTTGTTCACGTACTGATTGTTGTTTTTGAAATCTTCCCAAGACTGATAGAACTTGCTATCTTTGTGTAGCTCCATACCGGTTGCCTCAGCGTTCGGTTCCACCACCCGCGACGCATCGGTAGCCATCGAAACTTCGACACGTTTGCGTAACTTTTCCGGGCTGCGATATACACGCGCCTCGATGCTTTGGTTGTCCATCTCCTGCCGCACCACTTTCGCCGTTTCACTGATCCCCCGGAACGCTCCCGACTGGCCCAAAACCTGGCCCTTCTCCGCCAGCGTTTCGCCGACGCCGCGAGCCGTTTTGCTGAGCTCCTCGCCCAACTGACCCGCTTTGCGAGCCAAATCCGTCTTGGCCGCCTCGTCCAGCGCCTCCGTCATGCGGCCGCGTATTTTGTCTAGATTGTCCTTCAGCACCTCGCCGCCCTTGGAAGCTTCCGATTCGACCGTGTTGAACTTTTGCCGGGCGGCCTTCAGTGCGTCCGACTGCTCGAGCTTTTGCGCTTCCTCGCGGAACTTTTTCAGGTTTTCCTTCATTTCCTTGTTCTTCTCCATCTCCTGCTTGATGTTATCGATAACCTGTGTGAAGAAGCCAGGCCTTCGGGCAGAGTACGCACGCTAAAAGTAGATTCCATTGAGTTGCTTTATCTCCTTCCGTTCTTCCCTGTTAGTATGTGCGGCTTGCAGACTTACCAGCGAGCATGGTACCGCTCGGTTTGCAGTGCGAGATAATAAAAATGGCACTATTCTACCGGTTGCGTACAACTGTTGCTGAAGCAAATAATAATCGAACATTTGTTACTAAACTGCATGGGCAATTTTCAAGGTCTTCCGTCGTCTCGCAGATTGGGCGATGATCGGCTAGTCGTACATGAAGGATACATACCATTTTCGTGCACGTTGTTGCTGTGATTCTATCAATATCGTAACAAAGATTTGTTGATTGGTGCGGTTGCCCTCAGAACAAGTGTACTATCAGTGTTTTTCGCTGAATTTTCATCGTCTTACGCCATACACCATTGCACCTTGTGCACCTCGCTAAAATCCGTTCGTGTACCAGCAGTTGCGTATGACGTAAGAACCACCGCGTTTGACAGCGGCTGTCAAAGCTAACGTCACCCGATCGATCAAGGTGGTTAGAAGATTTTTGTTTTCACAAACCAATTGAAAAGCACGCAAATGTATGAAAATAAAACAAAATTCTATACGTTTTTCCTCACAGGGATGGTCTTTGTGGTCCGGAAAGTGTTTGCTGTCGCCGATCACAGTTAATCGCGCTCGAATCAACAACCTCTACGACTACCTCCGCGCCCATAATCATCACAAGCATTTCCTCAACAAAGCTAGAGCCGGTCGATGGGTTGGTGTTCGATTCCGATCCGGTTCTTCCGGTCCTGCCAGCAACCATACCATTTCAACCGATTCCGTTGAATGAAACGGAACATGATCCCGACCTTCTGCTCGAGCTGTCCAATCTTTTACTCAGCCACAGTCTGATTGATACATTCGAACCAATCAACTCCAACTCATTGCCAGGCGACAAAGACACGATAGTCGAATCTACCCAAACTGTAAGCTCCACTACGCCGAAGCCAGCCCCTATTGATAACTTTATCAATGCTACTCGAATGGAGGATCATTGTGGCAGGCGGCAGCACACTTTAACTAGCCGTATATTCTTCCAAGACGAAAGTGGTGACCGTTTAAGTCAGGTTCCATCCGGTACGGTGGGATTTAGTGAATTCCCCTGGACAGTTGCTGTGTATCAACTCATCAAAAATGGATCCTTCGTTTACCATTGTGGAGGAGCACTCCTGAACCGAAGCGTTGTCGTTACAGCAGCACATTGTGTGTCAAAGTGGGTATAGCTTACATCGAGTAATATTTTGAATTTCCCTATGACCCCCAGTAATTTGCCTCCACCGTTTTAGCAATCGTTTGCATCCGAATCGCTTCATCGTGCATGCTGGTGACTGGGATCGAAGACATACGCAGGAACGATTGCCACACCAGGAACGGACTGTAAATCGGATCGTGGTGCATCCCAGCTACTACTCAGGTGCCTTGTTCAACGATATAGCCCTTTTATTCTTCAACGAGCCATTCAATGACACTCTCACTAACGTAGAGCGTATTTGTCTTGGAAGGGAAGAAGATACCTTTACACTAGACAATTGTTTCGTAACGGGATGGGGTGGTTCTCCAAAAAGTAATCGGCCGCAAAGCATTCAGCAGTTTAACAAACTTTCCATGCTGGATCGGTCCGTTTGTGAAAAGCGGTTACAAAACCAACCAACGCTGGGATCTAGATTTAAACTGCACCAAAGCTTCATATGTGCTGCTGGTAATGGTACGGACGTGTGTCAAGGGTCGGGCGGTAGTCCATTTGCTTGCGAGCGGAACGGACAATACTATCTGCTCGGACTCGTTTCGTGGGGAATTGGGTGTGGAGCTAACGTTCCAGCAGTACTTACCAATGTGGCAAGCCTGAACGAATGGATTTCGTCTCAAAAATACACCTAACTAATCATTAGCATTGCTATGTCGAAGGTACACCAAAATCAAAAGTCTACATTATATTATAGAGCGAAATTTAACATTAGAGAGAATGAAAATAATGTAAATAAATCATATGAGCTTTTAAATGATAATAAGCAAGCGGTTCTCATGTGGTAACGGTTTTTTAAATTTGATTTTCAGCAGATGACAGGTGCTGTCAATGCTCTCCGTGCTAAACTTCATCGATTGTTTATTGTTGTGGTTGTAGTCCAAACGCGACGGTCCGTTTGCTTTATTCGCAGTTTTAATTGCAAACAATGCAAATCCCACAATTGGTGCTAACGTTGTGTGTACGTGTAGCGTAGCAGAAAGGTGATATTAAATAGGGAAAACAAACATCCTGTCATTGATATAAAGTTACACCTTTGGACGGATTACCGTTCCTAGCACAACGGAAATCGATACAGCTGGAGCATTGATATAGTCCGTGTCGAAAGCATATAATTCAGCGTAGCCAGTCGCGGATGGGATTTCGGAATGGTGTGTAGGAGTGAACAGAAGACGTATGTGTGTATGCGTAGTTTCGGTGGTCATGCAGTCGGTGTGCAGTGAATCATTACGTAGCAAACGAACGGGCTACGGGTTCGAATCACAAGCGTAACGAAACCGATTCAACCAACTGTTTCAGGTACACCTGAATCCTCCCCTGTCGTACAGTAGTACCGCTAACATCACCACCAATCCAATACCACCATGTCCACGATGCGTCTGCGCGGTGCCACAGTTCAATAAAGTACAGACCCCTTTCCGACGTGCATCCGACGCTTTCTGCTCAAAACCCGACAGTTTTGCGACAAGGGCAGCGGTGAAAATCGTCCCCGTACAGCTACGAGGCGAAATAGTTAGCGGTTGGCCTCCTCCGACCCGGGCCCGTCCGCTACACCGCCAAAACGATCGCCCGCACGTGCACGAAACGTGTCCACCGTACGTGATAGAATTCGCCCGACCCAGCGCTTGACACAGTAAACCAGAAACCCAAGCAGGGTTAAATCTGCAGCGGACTATCATCGCAAGAACTCTCCCCCTCCTTCTCCCTCCCTGCGACGAGGCGTTCTTCCGTTCGATGTAAAGCTCCGTCCAGTTCCTTGTATCTGTTCACCAAAGCAATAGCATCACGCGAAACAATGGCCGATCATACACCGTCACCGGAAAGTGAAGAGTTTCCCGGCAGGTTGCTGCATCAGGTAATGTGTCCTTCTTTCAGCACAATCCCACGGGACTATCGATCCGTGTGTTTCTGTGTATGCGCGTGTGTGTGTGCGTATTTTTTTGTCGGGTTTGTTGGGGAAAATGGTGTTACGCCTGCTTTCACGTGGGTTTGCTTTGCGTAACGCGCCATCGAGGCACTTTCTCCGATGAATTAAACAAGAAACTGGCCCCCTTTGCTTAAAATAGTTGCCGTGTTGGGGCCTACCTTGACCCTGAGCGGTTCGGAAGGTAACATATTTTTAGCTTCCCTCGTACGCTTCAATCAATCGATGGTGGGGAAACCGGAAGGCGCAACGCGAATTGTGGCAAGCAATCAACACTGTCATCAATCAATCCGGATGTGGCTGCATTACGCGTTTTGTTTCACCCCATGCGCGCTGTAACCCTTTCGATCGTAAAGGATTTCCAAGCAGCGCAGATCCAGAAACCCGACCGGAAGTGGGCTAATGTAATCTAATCAACGCTATCAGCCGACCTGGGCCGGTGGGCCACCGCGAAACAACGCGAGGGCAATTAAAGTGAAGCGTTGTTGGGATTTTTCTCTTCTTTTTTCTTTTAGAGCGCTACGGCCACCATGGCCGCTTTCTCGCTTCTGTTTCGGGGCCATGCAATTGACCATTTGCTTCGGGTTGGCTAGGTTGTCGTGGCCGGTCGCCTCGAAGAGCAATCACCCGTTCACCGATCGAAATGAAACGAACGCGAGATGTGCAAACGGTAACTGTACCGCAAATGCAACCGCAAACATATATTGCAACATAATGAATTGTGTGCCGGTTTATAAGAAACGGCTTCCCATTTAAGAACAACCTGGCTTCTCTGGCTGAATTTTCATTCTTTCATCCTTTCTTACTTTTTTTTTGGCAGTCATTTGGCTTCCTTGACCGGTTTGGCGGGGCCGTACGTACCTTGATCGAAGGTAGAGAAGCAAAGATAGAAGCTAATCGAAGACAGCTGCCTGTATGTAATGGTCCCGCCAAGAAACCCAATACGCGGTTGCCCAGCTCGGGACGGCGATGAACAGTAAAAGGGACTGGAAATCGGGCAGTCAGGCATGCTCAGAATCATTGCCACTATTGTTACATCTATTAATTGAAAGCGAAACTTGTGCACGCTGTTTGCGCGGTTGGCCGCATCCATTACTTTCTTCGCCTTGTAGGCTAACCAGAAACATGCAATGTACGCTGTATGCAAAGCGAAAGCGCTGGAAGAAACAAAACGAAAACCTTCGCTTCCGTATGATTTATTTATGCTCGCAAGACTGAAACTGCTGTTACGGTGGGTGATGTACCATCACGATGTAAATTAACATTGGACGTCTTAATGATTTCGGTAGAGAAAGCGAAAGCACACTAGTCGTGTCGATTGTTTTCATTATTTTGATTATAATATTGCAGCCAATCTCTACATGGTTGCTTTCTTTTTTTTTATATCAAAGATTTTTATAATGAAAATAATCAATTTGTTTGCCACAATATTAACGTTTGCTCCTATTTTAGGGTCGCCGAAGAAAAGGAATACAAATTATCAACAAAACCTTATGGAAATCCACAAAAAGGTAGAATGATAAAATGCCACTTGAATCTTGTGTCACCCTACCAGGAGCGATAGACGGAAAATGTAATTAATTGTAGTCATTTTTTGTTTTGCTGAAAACTTATTATTGAACGAAAATCTTCTCAAAGATTGATTTAAAAAAACAGCAAATTATTTTTTCTGCACCGGAATTTCTAGTGCTTCTTCTTCTTCTATGGCTCTACATTCTCGAGAGGTCTTTGGCCTTCCATTTCTGGCTTTCGTGACTTGAATATGTACCCGGAACAGTATAGTCAGGTCCTGTGTACGGAGGAACGGTCCGAATAGGATTCAAATCTCGATCCTGTCCGTTTTGAAGATCGGCGCCGCTATGTCCTCTGGCCACCAAGCCACTCCACTTTTCTAGTGCAATTCGTATAAATTAGACATGAATAAATTAGTTGTAAGCCATAAATAGTCACTAGGAGCGCAGGTTGGTCTAATGTTGAAGTTTTCACACCATTTTCCCATTTTCCCACCTCTGCCGCATTCTATATATATTCTATAACCTAAGCTCGCATTCCGACGATGGGTTTCACGTGGTTCAACCTGTACGATGTTTATCGGGGACTATACTTCCCTCGTCGTACGACGGGATTAGGCTGACGGTGGCTTACCCGCGACCGAGTTCGTAAACTGATACGACTGCAAGGTAACCTAATCGCTTTGCCGCACTATTCGCGGTTCCGCCTGAAGCATTGCATCTGCCGGTTGGGTGGATATATTCGCACGCTACGGCTACGCGTTCCAGATCGGCTGGCTTCGTACGTATCCCATTAAGAAGCCAACAGGCACACACACACACACACGAGCGCAAGAGCGTACGCGCTAATTGTATTTGACGGTGGGTTAAGTTCTGGGAAATGCATTCCTGCCCCCCCACCGCACGTGTAACATCCGGCACGGATATGAATCCTGTTTCACAATCACCGGCAGGTCATTCGCCTCGAATTCGCGACCACATCGCGGGTGTCGCAATGGGCTAGAACACAGTAGAACCGCAACACTGTCCGGTGTCGGTTGTGTGCGATCGCCATCGGCGCACATTGTCGGGATGGGATTGTTTGAGCGCAAAATACGCGAACTGCGCGTCCTGAACAAGCTACATAATCGCAAACTTCGTATCTTAAAGGCGGCGCTGTGGGACAACGTGGAGCTGCTGGAGGATCTGCTGCAGGAGGAGGTTCATCTGATCGACTGTCTCGACTCGTGGGGCCGTGCACCGATCCACGCCGCCGCCATTACCGCCGATTCCCGCTGCCTGCCGATGCTCATCAATGCCGGGGCGAACATCAATGCGACGGCTGGCTGCCGGTGTGATAACAAGGTATTTAACCAGTGGCTCCCATTTTGTGTACGGAGGGTTAATAACGATTTGCTTGCTCGTTCCGCTTCCAGACTGCCCTCCATTTCAGTGCCGAGCATGGTCATGTGAGTAACATCAAGGTGCTGCTAGACGCGGGTGCCTCGTTCATTGCGAAGGATCGCAATGGCTTGACGGCGCTAGATCTGGCGGAACGCAGCGGACACGAGGCTTGCGTACAGTTGCTGAAAGATGCGGCTGGTGAGTAGAGTGAGCAGTACTGCTCCTGCAAGTTGCTTTATCTTTGCAACTCATTGCGCTGTGCGGAATCGCGGCACGAGCTACACGAGCGCTCCCTGTTATCTCGTCTAGAGCATCTCCGCACAATATGGTTATCAGCTTGTTTTGCAAACCGTATGAACAATACTTAATTAATTTAATCTAAGCGATAATGGAATCTGTGCACCTAAGGATGCTTAGTAGGTCAACAGTTTACGTTATCCGAACAATGGCCGGCTGTGCCGCTTTACGTCAAACGTGACGGGACGACCCTTCACCGTAAGTCATTCGAACGCGTGTCGGGTGGCTGGCCATCTCCCGACATACCGGTCCTCTCGTTTCCTTTCCCCCGAGCAAGGACTTGCCCCGTTTCCCATCCCACGGGTTGGCTTCGATTTTGCTGACAAATCGTGGACATGCGCATCTTGCGGGAAGCGAACAAAAAAATGTTAGAGTAACTGCTCGATACTGCCTCGGCGCTTGCGAACGGGAAACGTGACACGTTGGGGTGTTTTTTTAACTCATCTCCATCTTTTTCTCTCTAACATGTTGTAATGAAGGCATAAATTGAAGCATGTTCGACGTTCGGAATCCATCCAAGCAGGGATATCTCCAGGCTGATCTAGATATGCAATTTCTAGTCCCGCATACGTAGGACGCTAGTGGCAGATTCCTTCGTCGGATAACCTTTTGTTTGAGTGCATTGAGACAAAAGTCCTTTAATGCACTGCTTGTGTTTATTGCGAATTGTGGAATGAACATTTAACAGTGATTGCCAGATTTAGTAACACCACGGGTGAAGGAAATTTTCCGTTGTAACGTTGTAATATTGTCCTGGCGGGGCAATGTTCCACATTATCTCTCTTTCTCTCTCTTTCCACCCTTATTGCTCTCTTTACTGCAACGGGAAGCTTACATTAGTGTGGGAACGCGCCGTCGTGTCGGCGTCGGTGGATAATATTGTTTTGCACACGAGAAACACACAAAAAAAGAGCAAAAACCGCGAGTCAGCTCCACAAACCCCCGAAAGCCCACCGGAGGACCGGATTGCATGTTATGGATGGCAGTGGCAAACAAAATATGTGTGTATAATATAAAAAAAAAACCCCAACACAAGTACTACCACCCGACCGACCCGCTTCGGTGGTGTGTTGCGGTAGCTCTCGTCAGTGTAGTCTAGCTCGTTACCATCGTGCAACGGGAAGGCAACTTAGCCACTAGTTGGACCGCTGTTGGGTGGTGTGATTTTTCCGGCTGCACCTTTTGAGTCGCCAATAGTGTGTAAGAGTTTTATCTATTGCGGTTTTTTGTTGTTGTTGTGTGTTGCCTGTTCCCCAGAGTGCGTCTGGGAAAAGAAGAAAATCATCCATCGAAAGGAGAGGATTTTGCTTGTGCTTGTTGCGCTATTCGTCCACCCGGGGTATGGTGTGTGTTGTGTGATCAAGTTTGAACATTAAACAACCGTGCGGTCATCCAGCTACCGAAAGTTCCTTAGACATTCGCCCAAACGCGACGTATCAGATTGCAAGCTACGCCGGGTTTGCGACTCCCCAAACATGTCTTGGAAGTTCGGCGAAATCCCAAAACCCGGTGCCGAGCAGGCGTTCGATGCGTGCGATTACTTCGTCGACGAGGTAATCGAACCGTGGAAAATACCAGGTAATCAAACAAACAAAAAAACACTGCACTCGCTTCTCGTTTTCCATCCTTATTGATTGGCAAGGACGACCAAGGGATCAAAGGCCTAGGGGTGTTCTGGGCTATTTTTAGGTACCTACTACTTCCAACAGCGGAAAGAGGGGACATTTATGGGGGAATGTTTGCGTGTGCTTGTGTGGGTGTAGCAAAAGCGGCTTCGAAAGGGTTCAGAAGGGGGGGCACGTATCCACGACTGCACAGTCAAACGGAAAACATTTTCCATAACGTTACCCTAACGGCTGCACGTGCAGAGGACATTGGTTGCACATGCAACCTTAATTTCATTTTCTCTCCATCGCCTCACGTCTAGCCATGCAAGAGCAGTGAATTAAAAATGTAATCGATTTTATTGGAATGCTCTATACGGCTACCTTCGTTTCCATTGGGAGATTGTTTTAAAATGTGTAGCATTGGCGCACCTTGGGTGTGGATGCGTATCGTTTATGGCTCCGTTTGCCAAATTTGTACCTCGCGTGCAACACACTCGAATTCGCAAGGCACGCGAAACCTCTCGCAAGTTTTATGAGCAGATCGATAAACTCAGTTGACCGGAAAATGAAATCTGCTCCTTTTTGTTGCGCTTTGGTTCCGATACAAGCGTAAACGATTATGTCTTAAGCTTGTCGCTTGTGTGTGGCACGCCATTCGCCAACCGCAGGTTGTGTGTGTGTGTGTGTGTGTGTGATAAACTAGAAATGAAATCCGGTTGTTGCGGTTTATGAACGTGTAGCAGCTTCCGTCATGGTAGCAAGAAAGCGTTGCTTGTCGGAAGGTTTCGTAAAACAAAATACCGGCCAAACCCGTAGGAGTTTGGAGCCTTTTATATGTAATTTTAATTTATTTATGTTTTTCTGTTCTCCCTCGGTATTAGATACGCGCGAACAGATACGCAGCCAGAAGCATCGTGCACTGCGGGAAGCTGTGACTGCGTCGGATGAAGCAGCCGTTCAGTTGCTGCTGGAAAACGTTGGAACCGATCGAGAGATCATCGTCAATATGGCACCCGGTGGCGCAAACACACTGCTGTTCATGTAAGCTTAAAGCCAAGCACCCCCATTTACCCAAAATATCCGACACGGTGGCACCTGCTAACGTTTGTCTTTTGCTTGTTGCGGCTCTAGTGCGGCACAAACCGGCTCCGAACGCATCGTGGAGCTGCTGCTGGAAGCTGGCGCAGATGGAAGAGCACACGCGGTAACGAAGTACTCGCCATTGTACACGGCCGTCCACAATGGTCACACGAAGGTGGCGTCCATGCTGTTGGATCGATTTCCGGAGCTGGTGCAGCAGGTGACGGTCGAACGATGGTTACCGTTCCATGCGGCCTGCATTAACGGGCACTGTGCCGTGGTGGAGTTGCTGATCAAACACCCGTACGTGGACGAACTGCTCGGCACGTACCGCAGCCCGAACGGGGAGCTCGAGTGGCGACTGGCGTTCGATCCGAACGCGCAGGACGTCGCCGGCCAGACCGCACTGTACGTCGGATGTCTGCTGGGCAATCCGCAGCTCGTCGATACGTTGCTGAAATGGCGCGTCAAGTGTGTCAGGCATGTGTTACCGACGGCAACGAACAGCTCCGGTGGAGCGGCGACGGTAACTTCGCCACGACTAGACGGCACGGACGTTAGCGCCAGTAACGGCAATCCACTCAGTCCCACGAGTCGCAAAATCTCGTTCGGCATTCAATCGATCATGTCGCGGTTAAGCTTAAGCGGTCGATCCGACCCAAACGACGAGGGGGACGGTGTGGATGGTGAGACACGCTGTCCGCTCGATCTGGACGTGTTGTGTGGGGCAGCTCGGGAAACGGCACTGCTTGCGGCGGTTCGGGGTGGATTTCTCGATGTCGTGACGATACTCCTGGACAACGGTGCCGATCCGAACGTGATCGCACGCGCCGTCGAAGATCAAAATGATCCCAAGTAGGTGGTGTGTTTTTAATTTTCCAAGCAGCACAATACTCATATTACGGGTTTCCATCCCATTTCAGGTCATCGGATGAAATCTATGGATTTTCCAACGTACCGCTTGCCGAAGCGACACGCCAGAAGTCGCTGCCGATGGTGGAGCTGCTGCTGAAGCACGGTGCACGCGACGATCAATCGGTTGCGCTCGGCATCGCGGTACAGAACGGTGACGAACCGATCATCTGTCGGTTGCTCTCGATCAAAGCGCACCCCGACCCGGACTATAAGATTAACAAGCGCGCCTTCACGGGACAGGAACCGTCGGTGGCGGAGTACAGTGCCTCACCACTCGCCTTCGTAAAGATGGGCGGCAACTTTACGTACAGTTCGCTCTTCCCCAGTACCGCCACCATGATCAACTGGCACAGCAACAACTGCCGGCTGGGGCTGATACGGATGGGTTGGCTGAGCGAGGCGGTACTGCAGTGCAATCGGAAGCTACGGGCACACCCAAAGTGCCACCAGCTAGCGCTCGCCGCACTGACACGGATCGACATATCGCACAACACGCTGACGACGCTGCCGGCCGAGATCTTTACGCTGGGCAGCTTGCGCTATCTGAATGCGGCGCAGAACAAGATCGAACGGTTGCCCTTGCCGGAGGAAGACGGTGAACGGTCGGCGGGTGGCAAGCGGCGTGGTTCAGCTAAACCAGCCGAGTACCAGTGTCCGGTGCTGGAGGAACTCTACCTGCAGGATAATCGGCTGGAATGCGTCCCGGCGGTATTGTTTCGCATGCCCAATCTCTCCATACTGGATGTGTCGAACAACAAGCTGCAGGAATTGCCTTTCGAGATGTGGAAAGCACCGAAGCTGAAGGAGCTGAATGTGGCGTTTAATTTCCTCAAGGACTTGCCCTCCCTGCCGGTCGCGGAGCTTGGGACGGATGGAGGACGCGTCGAGCTGCCGTCCCCCGTTACGATCGGTGTGGAAGGTGGTGGATGCAGTGGCAGTACAGCTTCGGCTGCCCTTTTCCATCTGTACACGGGCACCTCTGCCTCGTTCGACGATGGTACGGAAGCGCTAGCACGCAACCGGCACGTAACGAACCTGGAACTGGTCCGCCATCACATCTGGGCCCGTTCGCTCGAGGTAACCGAGCAGGAGCTCCGTTTGGCCGATTCGCGCAACGACAGCGCACTGTCCCAGCTGAGCAGTCTGAATTTAGCCAACAATCTGTTCACCAGCATCCCACTGGCGTTGCCCTGTCTGGCGGTGAATCTTACGCGCCTCAACATGTCCTACAATAGCCTACGGTCTATGGGGCACGTTACGAGCTATCCGGCCTCGCTCAAGCAGCTAGATTTGGGCCACAACGAGATCAGCTGTTGGCCCAGCCTACCACGGATAGCAGCGTCCGATCCGCATCTGATGTGCTACAACCCGCAGGAAGCGAAAAAACATCTCACCGATAGTAGTGGTGCTGGCGGTGGAGGTACTGGTGGCGGTGGAGGTATTGCGGGTAAATCCGGTAGCAGGGGTGGTGTTGTATCGTCGACCGGTGCGGGAAGTAATAGTGGTCTTCCTGGCGGTGATACAACACCCTCATCCAGCACATCCGCGTCGACCACCTCGTACGGTGGTACGGAAATGACGACGGTGGTGAAATCATCCACCAGCTCGAACAGCATCACCTCGTTACGCACAGCCGTGCTCAAGAGTGTCTGCTGTCACCGGCGACATCTGCGGCTCGAGTCACTGCGCACGCTGGTGCTCGCCGATAATTCGCTCACCCGCATCCAGCTCTCGACGGACGATGTCACAACGTTGGGCGAGTCGGATGATGCCGAATGGAGCCTGATTGGCATGGCAAAGTCGCGGCTCATCTTTCCCAACCTTTCGATGCTGGACATTAGCAACAACTGTCTGAAGGAGATCCCACCGTCGATCCACGAGCTGACCAACCTGAGCGTGTTGAACCTGAGCGGAAACATGGACATCACTGAGCTACCGCCGCATATGGGTCTGCTGTCGCGGCTCTGGAACCTGAACACGCGCGGCTGCTCCCTGCAGGACCCGCTGCGTTCGATGATCGAGAGCAAAAAGTACAAGACGATGGATATTGTCGGCTACCTGAAGTCGGTGTATGAAGACGCCAGGCCCTACGCACGCATGAAGCTGATGGTGGTCGGTGTCCAAGGCATCGGTAAGACGAGCCTGCTGGAACAGCTGCGGAGCGAGGGCTCGTCCCGGGGGAAGAAACCGGTCGATCATTGGGCGAAACGCATGGGCCATCGGAACATTAACCAGAAAACGTCACGCGGCATCAACATGTCGACCGTCGGCGTCGACATTGGCGATTGGGTGTGCGAAAAGAAGGTGCGTGGCCAATCGCACCACGGGCCGGTTGTGTTCCGCACGTGGGACTTTGGCGGTCAGCGCGAGTACTACGCCACCCATCAGTACTTTCTGTCCAAGCGCAGCCTCTACCTGGTGCTCTGGCGCATCATCGACGGGCGGCGTGGTTTGGCCGAGGTGCTCCAGTGGCTCGGCAACATACAGGCGCGCGCCCCGAACTCGCCGGTCATCATCGTCGGCACACACTACGATGCGGTCGGCGAGACACTGCCGGCGAAGAAGGCGGAAGAGCTGCAGCAGATCATACGTGACCGGTTCATTGCCGTGTCGGATGCGGAAAAGATCGGACTGCCGCGGGTGCTCGATTCGATCGAGGTGAGCTGCCGTACCGGCCACAACATCAAGCTGCTGGCGGGGCTTATCTACGACACTGCCTTCTCGCTCCGGCCGCCCGGTTGCAAGGAGCCGCTGCTGTATCAGCGCGTCCCGGCCAGCTATTTGGCGCTGGAGGACGTGGTGGCCAACATTGCGGCCAGCTTGCGCCAGCACGGTGCCGATCCGGTGCTGGATGCCGATCGGTACCGCCAGACGGTAACGCACGAGATGCAGCTGCGCGGTCTCAAAGGTTTCCGCGACTGGTCGGAGCTGAACCAGGCGACCATGTTCCTGCACGACAACGGTGTACTGCTGCATTACGACGATGCGACGTTGCGGGATCTATACTTTCTCGATCCCCAATGGCTCTGCGACATGCTGGCACATGTGGTGACGGTGCGCGAAATCAACCCGTTCGCTCGCACGGGCGTGATGAAGATGGACGATCTGCAGCACGTGTTCAAAAGTTCCTGCTTGGGTAGCAACAATAATCGAGGGTAATACCATATCATAGACAAGCATCATCGTGTGACTGATTGAATGCGAATTTCTACCATTTTACAGCTACATAGTGAGCCTGTTGAACAAATTTGAAGTTGCCCTTTCTTGGGATGCTCGTACACTGCTGATCCCGTCCTTGCTGCCAACCGAAGAGGATAGCAGTTCGGATCGTATGGTCACGGTAAAGGTAGGTAGCTGGTAGTGCAGTACTGATTGGACGTTTCATTTGGACTTTGCTTCATTCCATTCCATTTGCCGTTTGTTCACAGATTGCAACGCGTTCCAAAGGATGGGTTAATCGGGCACGTCGCAATCCACTGGCCAGCACTGGCTTTGCATTGCCCTCGTACGATCATCCGCTGCAGACGCTTGGTGGTTCCGCCAGTCTCGACCACTCACCGGTACCGACTCCAACACCAATGGACACCAGCACGGGCACCGTCTGCGATGTGCAGATGGTGCCACATCCCGATCGTTCGATCGCCCGCCTACTGCTGATGTCTTACTTTCCGTCCGGGTTTTGGTCGCGGCTCATCACGCGCGTACTCGCCGACGATCAGGTGGTGGAAGCGGTACGCGGTCTATACCCGCTGCCGAAGGAGCTGCTGGATCAATGTGTCGGGCTAGAGGAGGCACCCGGCCTTTCGGCACACTGGGCCGTATGGCAGACGGGTCTTTCGCTGCATTTCGGCACGTCGACGGTGGTTTTCAAGATGCGTGAAATCTCCATCACCTGCCCAACGTCTCCGTATCGCAATCCGATGAACAGGTTTAAGCTGAAACAGGACGGTATCTGGTGTGACATCGATCTGACGGCAAGCTCCATACTGGAGATTCACTTCCCGTGCAATGCACTGCGCGTACAGGTGGAACACAGCGCCGAAGATGGGCGAAAATCGCTGGCGTGTGAGATCGAACCAAACATCCAGTGTCTAACGCAACTGCTCGCCCTCACGGTGGACCATATCGATTTGCTGCTGGAGGACTGGTACCCGACGCTCGGTACCCGGTTCGTCCACACGTCCGAGGGACGGTTTTTAGTTACGCGGCTCGTGCCCTGTCCGCGGTGTTTACGCGAATGCGAAGAACGGCATGCACCGAATCTTCCCTCGCAGGTGAAACCCTGCTCGGCATTAAATCAGCGCACTTCGTACGCCGCCAACGGTGTCCATCGCCATCGGCTCAGCATCGGCGAACGGCGCACGGACGGTGGTGGCGGCGGCGGCGGTGGTGGTAGCGGATCGGGTGCGGGTGGCATTGAAGTAAGTGGTGGCTTGAATGAGCTGCCCGGTATACTGCACGACACGATGGCTGCTGCTGCAGCAGGACGCAAGTCACAGGATTCGCTCGGCTGGTCCGATTGCGATTCGGGCGTGGGCCAGGAAACCGCTGACAGCTCCAGCGAAACGTCCATTGAGGGATACACGCTCGCAATGGCGGGCGACGGTTCACCGAGCTATTCCTGGATGGTGGAGGAATGCATCTTGGCGGCGTACGATCGAAAATCGGTCGCGTGTCCAATACATGGCGAGATCGAACTAGGTCGTATCACACCAGATGTGGTAAGTACATACAAGTGCCTTCCTCCACCTGCAATTATTATATTCATGTTCTCTTTTTTTGTCGTTAGAACTTTATGGACCTTCCCGACCACTATCTGATCCGTTCGAGTGACATCAACCGTGGCCCATTGCTCGGACGAGGTGCGTTTGGTTTCGTGTTTAAAGCCACCTGCAAAACGACAAACCATACCAGTACGTCCGGCTCTACCACGGGCGCATTGGCCGGTCGGCTATCGTCGCTGTTGGGCAACGGTAGCGGCAACACCTCCACCAGCGGACCAACGATTAACGTTGCAATGAAGATGCTCCAACCGGTTGCACCTGGGCCACGGGCACGCCAGAGTGCGATCATCGCATACAAGGCCGCACTCGGCAAATGGGAACGAGATCCACTGCAACATGCGTGCAAAGCGTACTGTACCGCGCGGCAGGAGCTGGCCGTGCTGCTAACCCTGCGCCATCCACACATCGTGCCACTGATCGGTGTCTGCACGCAGCCGCTAGCACTCGTGCTCGATCTCGCACCGAAAGGGGCACTCGATGCGGTACTACGCCACTTCCGGCGCAGTGGTGCCCGTATCGGCCCGTACTGCTTCCAGGCGCTCGTCCTGCAAGCTGCCAAAGCGATGGAATATCTGCACCGTAGACGCGTAATCTACCGCGACCTGAAGGCGGAAAACATTTTGGTTTGGGAATTTCCGGAACCGCACGCGTAAGTTGGCGTGTGTCCTTTCCAACACATTTACCGTTTTATTAAATGCTCCTCCTTCATTCTAGGCATGATCATCCATCGAACGCTGTGCACATTAAGGTGGCCGATTATGGCATCAGCCGCATCACGCTACCGTCCGGCTCGAAGGGATTCGGTGGTACGGAAGGGTTTATGGCGCCGGAAATTATGCGCCACAACGGTGAGGAGGAGTACACGGAGAAGGTGGATTGCTTTTCCTTCGGCATGTTCCTGTACGAGCTGATCTCGCTGCGCCAACCGTTCGAGGGCCACGAAGCGGTGAAGGAGTGCATCCTTGAGGGTGGCCGGCCGGTGCTAACGCACCGCGAAACACACTTCCCGTCCTACTGTCTGGATCTGATGGTGCTGTGCTGGGACCAGCAGCCCAAGTTGCGCCCATCCGCCAGTCAGATCGTGTCGATTGCAACCGCACCGGAGTTTACGCATCTGCTCGATGTCATCTCGCTATCGCACGGTGGCAGCGTCATGGATGGGATCGCTTGCATGATCACCAGTGCGGACGGTGAGGAGCCGGGCATGGTGTCCGGGTACGAGCTGTGGTTGCCGTGCTCGAACTCTCGCATCGACATATTGGGCGGTTCGGCCAAGGGTTGGCAGCAGTACCATCGGATCCTATGCCCGCAGGTGAAAGGATGTGCCGGAGGCACAAACAGTGGTGGTGGTGGTGCTATCGGGCAAGGTGGTACGAGTAGCGGAGCGTCTGGAACGCCCGGTTGTACCGTCTCGTCCAGTGCGATCGGGTCCGGATCTGGATCGTCCGGGTCACAGCCAACCACGCCGCATCTGCTGAAAACGATCAAGCTTACGACGGCCTGTGCCGTTGAGTCGGCCGTCTGGATCGGTGATGCCGAAGGTAACATCTACGCATTTAATGCAGCCGACTGCATACATCTGTTCTCGTACGCACTCGAACCCTCGGCACCGTCTCCCGTCGTGGCGCTGGTTTACCTGAAGAAGTTCCACCGTGTAGCGGCCGGTCTGGAGAACGGACGACTGTTTCTGCTCGACTCGACACTCATACCGAGCACGTACGTGTCGGCGGAAGGTAGCTTCGTGCTGTCCGAGCTCGGTTCCGGCGAGCGACTCTGCTCCGTAACCGCCCTCTGGCTGGCGGAGGATGAGTGTGAGCTGTGGTGCGGTGAGCGGGATGATGCAATTAGTGTGTTTTCCTTGCGCAACTCACACGTCTCCGGTCAGCACCATCTGACCCACTTCCCCGCACCGCTCCCCGTCCGTGGATTAAGTGTCGCCCTGCTGTACGCGTCGGGCGATGACTTCGTCTACTCGTATCTCTCGCCCAGCTACATCCTGTACCAGTGGCGCTCATCGACGAAGCGCGTCGAGAACAAGCTCGACTGCTCCAAGCTGGTACCGTGCTCGGAAAGTCTGAAAAGTATCGCCATCGACGAGCGGCTCAGTCCGGGCAAGTGCCAGATCAGTGCGCTGGCCGTGCTCGGCAACGAGCTGTACGTCGGCACGACCTGGGGCTGCATTATCGTGGTGGAACGCGGCAACCTGCGGCCCACCACCGTCTTTCGGCCGTACGAGGAGGATGTGCGGTGCATTATACCGGTCGTGCCCGTCGCACCGGGGTATGATGCATCGTCCGGTAGCGCCACCACACCGCTGATCGTAACGATCGGCCGTGGCTATCGGTCGCTAATCGAGCGCTACACGGACGTGACGGTGTCGGCGACGGGGGGGACGGCAAGCGCTGGACGCCAAATTGCCACCACACCCACCGCCCAGGACAAGCGGCTGAAGGAGGCACTGTTGCGCGACCGGTCCAACCACATGCACGCACTGATCTGGTCCGCGGAACATTGGGCACCGATCTGAACGGCGGGAAGGGCAACGTTTTATCTGTCTGTGATTTGATTTACCTTGATTTTAAATATGGTGGTGCCGCGAACAGTGCGGGAAGGTTTTTGGGGGAACCAGAATAGCTCGTTCGTTGCTTCCGAATACTCAAACCTTGAGGAATTATCGACTGGGTCGTGTGTGCCGTACCAAGAAATGAACCTAGCGTCTCCGGAAGCGCGGATACGCATCGGTATGGCGACACATTTAGCGAATAATTAGAATATTAAATTAAAACCCTTGAAGCAGCCTAAGACTAAGACGGCAGTGTGAAGTGTTTAGATAAAATAAAATATATATTTTAACACCTTGACAGAGGTCCCAACTGGTTGCCGAGATCAAACAGAGAACAAATGCTTTTTGTTGTTTCACAGAGTACATAATATAGTTTGCATATCGCCAAACCCCCCACGGTTACTTTGGCCGTTAAGTGCACGATTGGCCGGCATTATCAATAGCCGTACGGGTCGAGCGAGTTGCCAGATCCAGGGGCGTTTTCTCATCTCGATTTTCCACGCTGGTCGATGCACCACCTTTCAGCAACCGTAACGCACAGCTACGTTGGTCTTCTTCGCAGGCTATATGCAGTGGCGTGTTACCGGCAACGTTCTGTACATTCGGATTAGCGCCGTTCTCTAGCAGCAACGCGACCAGCTCCTCCAAGCCACGGGTCGCTGCCCGATGGAGCGGGGTTTCCTTCAGACCGTCCAGCACGTTCACGTTAGCACCGAGCCCGACCAGATGCTTGGCGATTGGCAGAAACCCTTTCGAGCAGGCGTACTGCAGCGCGGAATGGCCCTGCTTGTTGCGATGGTCGACCGTGGCACCGCGCAGTGTCAGCAGCGTCACTACCGGTAGATGCCCACCAAGGGTGGCCAGTATCAGCGGGGTGTACCGCGAATCGTCCTCCGCATCGAGCTGTTCCGGGTGCCGTTCCAGCGCACTCTGGACGATCGCTTCCCGTCCACCGAGCGCTGCCCAGTGGATCAACAACCGGTCGCACTGAAAATAATACAAAACGATACAAACATCTGGCTGCCTCCGGGTGTGATAACGTACCTCATCTTTGTCGGTAAAAATATTTGGCGTATCCCGCAGGATTTCATACACTTCGTCTTCTGGTTTGCGTACAAGCTCGTAGAAATACGTACTCTGGCTACTCATCGTGAATTGTTTTGATTTCTCCTGTGGCATTGACGGTGACAGCTCCTGGTGTCCGAC
>AXCM01003603.1:0-23667 GCA_000473375.1 Anopheles culicifacies
CCCGGTAAGAAAGCTCAATCAACACTTCCAATCGGTATTCCACTCCAATTAACTTGTGTATCATCCATCCAATACTTTTTTGCTCGATTCTTCTTCAGAGTGGCGATTTAAAATATAAAAGCCCCACCACGATGGAAGCGCGCTACCGAAAAAACGTTCGATTTATCGAAATGATTTGTTTTTCAGTTCCTTCTTCGTTTGGGGACAACAAGGCAGCAAAAAAAAACCCCTTCCACCACCTGGAGCAAAAGATATGTCGAACATGTTTTCTTACGCTTATCGAATCGTTTAGATCAAAACACGAACCAATTTAACGTAGCGCGCATCGTGTTCATTTTTTCCTAACTTCCTTTCTCTGGCCTCGGGGGCTTTATTCTTCTTCCAACGCTGCTCTGCTTAGCAGGAAATCACTTAGATCGATCTTAGAATTAATCATTTTTTAAAAAGCTGTCCAACGTTCTCTTCCTTTTCTTCCTTCTCCATCCTGTCGAACAGCGTAAAAGTTTGGAGGCACTCGGACCATTCAATGCGGACACATCGTTTATTCAACGGCACGCAAAGTTGGCCCGAGCACGTAGCGAACGAGTTGGTAGCGAGATAATCTACGGGTCTCTCGCGCCCAAAGTCTGTAGAAATCGGTCAGATCACGTCCAAAACTTGGACTCCAAACTGCCGCTCTCTGCGCAGGGACAGATTTAAAACAAGCAGAAAGCAACATTTCAACGAATGTATCGATGTACGGTGGAGAGGTTTCACCGTGTCCGTTGGTCAAAGTCGTGCGAAGATAGCTCTCGGGGTCCGTGTATAGATCAAATGGGCTAGAAAAGCAAAATGTCCAAGCGTACCCCTCGGTCTTCGGGCAGCACCACAGGAGGTATTCTTGTCGGTGTTGTAGGATGTTTCATCTGATTCGATTTATCAGACGCAACCACACATACTAGGCGTGTTTTTTTTTCTGTGTATTGACCCGATCCTTGGCAGGAGATTAGAGAAATGTCCTAAAACATGAATAAATTCTTCCAAGGAAACGAGGACTACGAATGACACGGGAACATAAAGGAAGAACCGAAGAATCGTATCGTCTCCAATTGGAATGGAATCAAATTCTCATTTAAATAGAATTTATATACTCCGATCGGTTGCCACGATACTGTTAAGCCTCTCCTTTGGGAACAGATTTTGGTCAATTTTTAGGTACCTTTCCGTCCAGACTAGCTCTAAAAACGCGTTTAAAAAAAAGATCCCTCTAAAAGGCACATAAAAAGTGCGCGAATTTGGGTTGCCTTCGGTCAAAAAGACTCTTCATCACGATTTTTTGCTCTAAAGTTAATCAAGTTGAAGTTTTTGCAGAAGATTAGACGAATGGTTGGTGTTAATCAATTATTTCTGGCCAACAAACCGACTTTAAATTGGATCGTCCATATCAAGTATACGTACAAACATCAAATACTTTAGACAAGACACGAAGCAGTTTGAAGGATCTTCGTGAGTGACCATACGTGGTTTAATTAATCTGTCAATCTGTTCGCCAGCCAGCAGCTAATGACTTCAGCCAAATGGGCCCAGTTTGGCATGGTTAGATACGAAGAAACTGAATGAAGTTAACGAAGACGTAGAGGAAGGATATGATGCCAACATGTGGTCTGAAACATTTTGGAAAGGAAAAGAATTTCGGTAACGCAAACATCGTTTAACTCGCGCAGTTAATAAATCACAATGTGACCTCAATTATTCACGGGTTTGAACCCAAAACTCGGTGCCGGAATGTTTGGCTCAAAACATTCCCACACACTCACCCGGAGTCCCGGTGCACATCCGGTGGTTGTAGTAAACTATGGCGAAAGAAACCAGAAACCTTCGACCCCGTGTCGATGACGTCCTGCGGAGCCATTGGCCTTATTTGACCGTTGCATTAGTGTGCGAGGGCAGCAAGAAGCAGCGGGTGCTGCATTGGAAGCATCTGGAAACAATTACCACAAAAACAACAAAAACAATTGCACATCTTCCTTCGGATGCGTTCATTCAGGGCTGTCCTAGTTGTGGTGTTTGTTGATAGTTGTACTGCATCTTCTGCATGAAGATACCTACTGGAGGATGTAAAGTGAGAAGTATTTGGGCTTCATATGGTAGGAGAATGTTTAACATGGTAGCAAGAAGTGGAGGAAAAGGATGCTGAAATCCTACGCCAGCCAATTAATCCATTCGCACCAAACAAATCTTTCACCGACCTTTCATCACTACGGGGAGTACGTTCGAGATTTTAATGACTTTTTTTCCTGCTGAACTATAGCTTTATGTGGGATGACTTAAATTCGATGACTATAGATCTTTGAGCGAAGAAGCTGCCCGCTACATTGGGTCGTGATAAGTGTTTTGACAGTGTTCTTTGCCGGCAACGGAATTCTTCACACGCAGGCAATGAAACTCCCGAAAATCTCAAAGACATGCTCACGCATCGGGACTCCGGGAACGAAGCAAACGTGCACAAACAAACTCGTTGAACTATCATCATCCCGCCTCTGTCCGGGAACTCGCAGCACTAGCGAGGCGAACAAGACTTCTCTCGCCCAACAGTTTTCCCCACGACGCGCACAAGTGCTCTGGAGTGTCATAAATTTATGAAACAAATTTCCATAACGCTTCGATTACGAGCGATGGCATTGACACCCTTCTTCCCGACCATTCCTCGTTACCCTCTCCTTCAGGTTAGTAGCGGGAAGCTACTCGCACATCCTCCAGCTGTCCATGTGGGCGGTGATAGTTGTGCACTTGAAGGTGTATTTGACTGCGTGGTGGAAGAAATTCTCAAGAGAATCCAAAACTCCAACCACTTCTCCGTTCGGATCCGTTTGCTTGCTACTTGAGGCAGACCGTCTGTTGACGTGAATCGTCCGAGTTCTATGAGTTAGGTCTATGTTTTTGTTTTTTCTTGGAGATTCGTTTTTTTTTCTCGTCTAACTTTGGAATGTTTATTTGTTTTAGTCGCTGTCGGTCATGATGGGCAATGAACATTTCTTCACCTTTTTTGGGGCGCTTGTTCGAAGTGCGGCGAACAAGCGTTACCAAAATGCGAGAATCAGACAAAAGAAGGGACGAAAAGAAAACGTGATGCGGAATTTATGAGCGCGAGTATTTGAAGCTGACTCTTCAACGCACTCAATATGGCGAGTGAAAGATGAAATAGTTTTCATTCAATGTTTGGTACAAAGGACGATAAAATCTTCGACAAACATTATGCGCTGCATACATTATTATCGGTGAAGAATCTTCTCCACAACGTATCACGTTCCTTCCCTTTACTGCATGGAGAGTGCATATGAAAGCCATACCAACAGAAACCATCCATTCAGAGCATGCTTTTGGGTAATCATAAGATAATTAAAAACAGACGCTTAAAGTTCATTGCTCACTTTACATACGTTCGAATCGTTATTGAAGGATCACATTTCCTCAAACATTACAGCCCGCATTTAGTTTCTTCGCTTCGTAAGCAAAACATCCCGGAGGTTTTTGGAATTCCTGAGGATGAAATTTCCACTGCCATTAAACATTCCGCTACCTCCGTAGCACGGAGTCGGAATCGCTTAACCTAATCAATCAGCTTCACTCGACCGGAAGCCGAAACGATCACAAATGATTGCTGTCCATTTTCCGTCCGTGTCGAAAGGCCGCTGCGCCTGTGCTACACACCGTGTGGCAAATTTAGTTGGGCGGTAATTAACTTAACCTGAAATGCTGCCCCAAATAATGCCGATTACCAGAAGCTGACGGGAGCAGCAGCGCTTTTTGGAAAGTTGACTCCCTATTCCTCCTCTTCAAGGATGCTTCTCCGACGGTGAGGTACGGTTTTGCGGTAGCATTTGTAACGATGTACAGGAGAACACATCGGACTGCGGCCGACCGATGTCGGAATCAGTCTTATCGAGGAAGACACCGAGGGATTGGGTGGGTGATGCTTGAGAGTTAATTAGATCAATATGCCAGCAACATGCCGTCGGCTTCCGATAGATTAATGTACGAAGAAATGTGAGGTAAACGCCCAGTATGGGCCACCTCGATCGAGAGATTGCTGCTGCTAGTGGCAGTTGCACAAAACCGCAAAACCTGGTTAAATCGCAGAGCAAACACTGCCTAGGAACCACGATGGAAGATAGTACACACCGGTGCGCACCAGCAACATTAATTGTGCCCCGAAGGAATTATCCCACACGGTGTCGGACCAGGGCAGGTAGCATGGGGGGAAGAACCTTAACCGGACGGCACTCTTTGGCAGGGGTAGATCGGTAGGTCGGTCGGAACAAATTAGTGTTATCCAACAAGCACGAGGATACAAGTGTCAGAGAGAACCGGTGCGCCAATCTGGACGAGAAGGCGACGATGAACTTCAGACGGCAAATGGCTTCTGTTGCACGGCGTTGTGTTGTGATGTTGAGATGTTGGTTCATGCAATTGGAAGGCGTTCTGTGGGCAATTAAGTCATCAAATCGCCGGCTTCTACACGCAAACACGTTGTCAGTTCAACGCCTTCAATCGTGTCGTCCGGGACAACGATTAGGGAAGCGCAGGAATGGGTGAATAGTGTGAGATCGTCCATTTGCTCTCCTCCTTCCCGGTCAAGGTTTTACCTAAAAACTGTTTCTCTCCACTCATTGTTTGAAAATTATTTACAAAAATCTTTAAAAAATTGGAATTTGATTCATTGGAACTATAAAAGGCGCCTAATGAACGAGTACACAACCAACAATATGAGTTCAAAGTGCTCTCGAATTGTGCATTGTTTTAATGCTTTTTTTTCTTTTATTCCTAGTATTTTTTATCCACAGACATTCTCAACGTGATCAATTGTTTTCACAGAGCGATAAAATGAAAGCAAAAGCTACGAATAGAAAAAGCTTGATGAACTTTTTCCCGAGCACATTGCACGAGCAACAAAGCACAGATTAAAAGTTCCAAAATGGAACCGTTTGATGAGTTGTACCGTTTTCCGTTCGCCCGTCCACCTCGCTCGATCAAGAATTATGTGTCAAAGTTGGTTTTTTGGTCTTCATTTATGATGCCGCTCTGGAGTATTTGTGCGTGCAAGTTGATTGACTGATTGCTTTATTGATTGGAGCTTATCCACTTGTGAGCTTGGAAAAAGGTAGGGTCCATTCCAATACAAATTAGTGCATGTTCGGTACATCCAATCAGAGCACACTTTTGGAGGGTTAAAGCGAACTCTATTTGTATTGAATGTAGTGTCCCGAATGTCTGATTTGGAATATCAATAAATCAAACTCTTGGAGATACAAAAAAAAAACTTCAAATAATTAAATTGTGGAGCTATTTCAGTTGCCTCCAACTCTTCAAGTTTATAGAAGAACTAACATTACGTACATTAAGCAGCGCTATTAAGAAGTTCCTCATAATTGAGTTCCCTAACACAGGTCGGCATCCATCTCACACAAGTTCATATTTTATTTTAACAATTTACCTTACGGTACTCTTACTCTTGGAGCTTACTTCATCCCAATCCACATCCATTAGCTTTCCCCGCCTTAGCGGACGGCACGCTCTGTACTGTGTCCGAAAGTTGGTTGAAGTTTGTCCGACTGGGCGGGTGGGTTTTGGCTTGTAATTTGTTTTTTTCTTTCTCCGTTCCTTTTAGCTTTTTCAACCCGAAGCCGACAGCATTTAACAAAAGGCATAACATTTTGACAGCTTGTTAAGCGGTCGATGACTCTCTTCAGCTGCGTGATTTGAAGAATTATGAAGATTGGCTCCGAAGAGGGCTATAGGGAAAGATCGCCAGCACAGCACTTGAAGCCTTGGTTATTGGTTTTCCTTCGCGCTTACAAAGTTTGTTGTAAAGGAAGGGAGTGGTGTTATAGAATTCATTCGCTCACCATCTCCACCGGTCAGAATAGTTGAACACTCCACCGGTAAGCATCAATTCCAGCGTTCCTACGACTGTTCAAGATCGGTAGCTATTGGACGAGTAGTGAAAAGATTTGTCCGCGCCATGTTCGTGGAACGTTTACGCATTTCATATTAAATGAAAGAGAAACTTTTTCGTTTTAACAACACACTACATCCCGATAGAATGTGCGGTTACTCAGATTTTATGACAATGTTGAATGGAAGGTGTACACGGAGAAACGTAACCCCCCACAGGTCGGTCAGCAATCCATCTCTGATCAATCAGACAGACGCTTGATGGTCCAAAGAAGCACCACGACGGATGAACGGGGTTTGGGTGGAAGTCTGTCAAAAATTGGATAAATAATGGACATCGTAAAATCGATTATGGCTGACCCCTCGTTAGCATCCGGAGTTATCGGGATCTGATCTGAGGAACGTAAGTCGAAGACGAAGGTGTTCGCTGTGGTTGATTTCGAACCACGTCAAAAGCGCGATCACTCCACCCTGCTGGTTTGAACCACCGGTAAAAGACGAGGCAGAAAATATAAAAAGATCAGAGATCAGGAACGTGAATAAGCGAAGGGAAAAAGGATCCACAGCATCCGAAACTCCGCAGCCAAAATGAAGGTGTATTATTCTTCCCGAAAAAACATAATATCTTTTCCAATCATTATTTCTTGACATTAAAAAGAAAAAGAAACGGATGGCAGTGTTTAAGTCACAACGCACTAGAATTGATTGCTTCTTCGTATCGAAGGCGACAACCGTCGTAGAGTCGAATGTTTACCTTACGCAGAGGGAGCCCTGTCATGATTACGACACCCTTGCAATGCATCTCAGCCTACCTTGTTGGCAAGTCGTGCTGCAATTTACAGACCTGCTGACCTCAAACCAATAAACCACTCAACCGTAAAATTATCAACCTCGATCAAAAAGCCATCGTCGAGCACGGGTTTCTCCTTCTTTGGCGTGGTGGCTGGCTTTCAATTACCGTTTGCTGTTCTGGCGCTTGTGGCTTTGCCACCAGGAAGAATTCCCCAACCATTGGTGTTTGTACAGTCTGCATACACACACGTCACCGTCATCCCACGGGTACCCCCCCGGAAGAAGGTTTGTGGTTTTTGCTGAGGTCATCAGGAACAACGAGGTGGGCGCTTTCTCGTTGCAGTTGACCAGCGACGTGTGACCAAGGCGAAGATGCGAGTGTGAGCGCCTTAGATTTGTTGGAACTCCAAGTCCCGCGTGCATATAACGCGAACGATTAATAAGACCCTGGCGCGCAGTGTAGGAAGTTAGAGACCGAGGACATGAATGGGTCTTCTTAATATGAAAACCGACAGATAATAAATTTATGTTTACACATGGAGGATTTCAACTCAAGAGAGAATATGTTGTGTGTAGAAATTTGCGTTGGAAGTGAATTTGTTAAATTATGACCATGTCAAGAGCGGGGACGCGGAAATGCGTCTGGTCAAACTCGCGTGGGTTTTTGCAAGAGCATTGAACTTTCCAGAGAACACGTCATGTTTATGATTCTTTACTCTTACAGTAAGTTCTTGAGGGAAGCATTTAATCTAGCTCCAGTTCACGCATTTCCCTCGTTAGCAAAGCCATGCTGTGAGTTCTCGTAGAAACCCAGCGTAATGTTCCAATTTTTCGAAGCACATCGAACACAAGCGAGCGGAATGGTGTCGGTGGTGGAATATTTCTACGAAGGACACTTATGCCACACGTCTCTATGGCGCTAGGGCTTTGGCCGGGTTTCATGAATGTCTTGCCATCGCTGACGTGATACAGCTGGCAGACGCATTTAGGGTATGTAAGTGGAGTAGGGTTTGAGTGCTTACATTACACACCATCATCCCGGGGAGTGTGTAGATAAGCATCACTCAGCAGAGTGTACTCAACGGGGATGACGATGCGGCCAACAGGAGATTACAGCATGTGAGAGCACGCACGTGTAGAGCAATGTCAGGACGGTGGTGCTGCGATTAGAGTAAACGTATACCCTTTTGCGCCTGCCAGTCGGTTGTAGGTGTCATGGGTCACGGTAGAGGGATTTCCAGTAAATCGTTAATGTAATGTCACCGAGTATCTCACAGGCCTCCGCTTTGTAGTGAACTGCTTCTGCACATTCCCTGCAAGTCCAGTGTGATTGCTGCGAAAGTTTTGTGCAACGAGCAGCACACCAAAATCATGCATGGCACCACCTTTGTGGATGGGCACAGACACACACTGGCCATTGTGGAAGGATGGATGTAACTAAAGCTAAAGGACAACACTAATGTCTCCCTCCCTGGTGGGGAAGCGTTACACTCTATTTCTCATTAGCACGAACGAAAGAGTTTTTCCATGAGACAGAAAAGAAAACGAAAGAGCCCTAAAAACCCCCTTTAAGCCCTTTAGGCGTCTGATCTGATCTATCGCCCAAAAAGAACACCTCCAACCCTCAACTCCCTACGCGCGACCACTTCAAGAGAAGCTGAGTTCTGGCCAGCCGAGCGACCGAATATTTTAAGCAGAGTGGTGTGATGCAGCAACAAACACTTGACAGGATCATCATCGGAAGAAGCAGTAATTAAGTCTCGGGACAAAGGGACATGCTTTATGGTAGGCGTTAGCGTTATAATTGGATGACGTATCATGGTATCCCAGTAGGCGCCGTAAAAACCTTTTCAGAGTGACATCCTCCCGTAAGGGTTTCGTGTAGAAGCGTTTTACTCCTATCGGAGAGGTTGCATGGAACAAACTGGAGAATTAAAGTTTAAAGCTCCGCTTGGTAGATCAGATCACGAAATTTGATTTCGTTATTAAATTTTAGACACTCAGAAGTTTGAGTCAACTTGCTTTCGGAACAATTTATTTAAAGCATGAATTTCCAAAAAGTGACGTAGTAGTTCATTTTAATTGTAAGCCAATCATTATAGCAGCTTTAATTCGTAAAGGACATACTGTCCGCCAAACTTGAGTATATCCAAAAGCACAACCTCAGCGATGTGGTCTAAAGCACATTCAAGGATAGCAAATCCACAAAACTGCTTATTAATCAAAATGTGATGATTTTGGACGAGTTACGGGCGATTGTCATTAGTTCCCTGCGCAAGCATTCGCAACCGGAAGATTTGACCGGAAGACTGCACAAAAGTGCGATGAAATGATTCGACCAAGACCCAGCACATCTGCAGCAAAAGATGCTTCAACCGTCCCGAGACGGTAGAAAACTCAACCGAGATCTTCACCGAGCTCTTCTGCGCCTGGAACCGACTCACCTGACGGGAAATTTTTGCAACCTGCACACAATTCCTGCCACTTCAGAGAATGTAGGGAAGATGATTTAATAGCCTCCGGACCACCGGGGGCATAGAGAGTAAAGTCCACCGCTTGGAGGGTGGACAAGAAAGATGCGAACAAGATAGAAGATGCACCAACGCAAACCAACCGACCAGTCCTGCATCTTGATGAATGGCCTGCTGCATTCTTCGCGATGCCGGTAGGGTCAAGTGTTGCAGGAAGCACATCACGATACATCCCCACAAAATGGGGCCATACTTGTAAGGGTGCTTCTCAGTCGTGGTACCGGAGTGGAGTGGAGATGGCCTGCATCTTCCCGCGTCAGAGACCGATGATTAGTGCGCAATTACTCACAAAACCTCTCATCACAGTCGGCCAACGTCGGACGACGAGAGGGTTAACAAGCTACATACCCGCGTCATGCCAGCCGCATTCGAAACCCTTCCTTGGGTAGTGCAGAACAGAACAGCGGGATCCATGCGTTCGTTTGCGATGAGAGAGCTTGCATCGTTTCGGCATCCTTCTTTCCCCCCGAGTGCCGCATTTATTTGCATTGATTCGATGCATTTTCAATTTGAAGCCCATTTAGCATGCAATTATATCATTATCTTTTCTTCGGCTCATCGGAACATCGGTAAAACAGCGAGGAGGGAGCTTTCGCTGGTTAAAGGATCCGTTCCGTTCGTCACGTTTATGGCTTTCCGCTTTGCTTTGCCTTCTCGCACGAGAGTCAATGATAAAGAAATCGTATTCCACCCTGCAGGCACACGGTGAACGGTGGTGGGTTAACCGAAAATCTTTCACCCTCGTTCGCGATCACATTCCACCGAGGAAGGGGGGGCACACACAAGGTGGAGGGAAGAAAATTGTTTTGCAGCACTCCCCGAGCGACAACAACAACGGCGTTCGTCGTTGTGGTATGAAAAATCACTTCTTCACGTAAACCTTCTCAGATTGCCACGGCAGCAGAAGCATGCGACTCCACGCGAAGAAGATGGTCCAAAGGAAAGAATCCGTTGGATCTTCGGAGCAGACGCTGTGATGATGGATCGGGGAAGGAAGCATGCAGATCTGAGGCACATCATAAATTCAGACGTAATCATTGATGTTGTTATAGTCTGTGTATATATATTTCTCGTACCGACGCTCCTCTCGCTTTGTAAATCAACCAATGCTAATCACTTGTTTGAATAGTGCACGCTTCTGCCCATTCTGCTGCTGGAGCTCCTGGGAAACCGGGACCTGAAGCTCATAAACAACCAGCGACCAGCGCAAAATTGCCCAAAGATTCACGAACCACCGAGCCGGTGCTGGTGGCCGGGAAAGCACAGCACAACGCATTAACTCTTCAATTGTTCTTCGGGTCGGGTCGGTTCGAAGAGTGCAATCGAAGTTGCATCCGTCCAGAAAGATGATGATCGACATGCTGTGTACATTGTTGGGACAAAGAGTGCGCCTTTTTTTATGGCGCTTAATTGTGATCCCCTTTTGCTTGCTTGCGATTTTGGACTGGAAGGAAGGCCAAGGCAAAGAAAAGGAAGTCCCAAAACAGTGTTCGGCACAATACTTCATTTATGGAGGGGTTTTGTTCGCGATCTAGCCTTCGGCCAACTGTATTCATCGAGGAATCATCTATTGTTCTTGTTGTGTTGGATGTTTTGTGATCAGAAACAAGATAACGCTACATTGATGGCAAACCAAGGACAACATCTTCTGTCATCTTTGGTTGTCTCTCAACACACTCTCACACTTAAATGATTTATTTGCATACTTTTGTGTACAAATAGATGCTTACCACTCGCTAAACTTTTGTTTGACACTGTTTTGCTTGTGTACGAAAATACGAGCAACCAAAAAAGATGCTAATATAAAAATGTTAACGAGCTGTTTGGGGCTCACCAGAGCCAGACACACTAGTGTGACCCTCACCCATCGGAACCATCCACAAATGCACAAATTATGGTTGAATACATCATCAAATCGGAAATGCAAATGTTTCCGCGCTTTCTGCCATTTTGACGTTCGTTAAATCGTTCTGCACTTCTGTGTCCAACGTTTGGAAGTTGGAAACACGGAGGATTAGGACACCATTCTCCAGAACCAACGCGCCATCGGAACGCATTCAAATGATATAGAAATGTAAATTTTGTTATACGCTTTTCGATCGAAATCTCTCCCAGCATTGGGAGCGGATGGGCACAATCATGTCTACATCAACCGAATCGAAGCAAGGTAGGGGGATTGTTGCTAACAAATTGCATTCTGGTTTGCTTCTTCCCGGGACATTGCTGCCATGCAGGAACTCTCCGCCCGCGTTTTGGGATGTTTTGTTTATTTTAATAATTGCCAGATTAACATACAAGCAATCAGGAGCTGCTGGATCGAACTGAGGAGAGTGTCCTCCTGTGTACTTGTTGGGAGCCACACAGCAACACGAACGCAAAACGCCAAATGAAAGTATTTGGTGAGATTGTTTGGAGCGAAAAAAGCTGTACTACCATAAAGAGCTTTAAGGATAGCGTGCTTTACACAAAACCAATTCATTATGCCAATTTCCAGCAATGGACACACTTGCCTAATATGCTTGTAGCCTGTGATTCAATTGCAGCAAACGTGTACTCATAATGCGCCCGAAAGAATGTTGATTCAGCCTAAATGAATTTCTAGCCTCCTCGTTGCCTCCCTTTGCCAGTGAGGTGTTTGCCAAAGGGAGGCTTTCGGAAGATTCAGCTGGCTCTCCGTACGGTACACGCCGTTGAAGTTTGTGCACAAAAAGTAGAACCTTAATTAAAATTCTATGCTCCTGTATAGTCGAGGGATCTCCATCGATAGGTCGGAAGCAACTGCTCCTACCTCTGTGTCCACATCTTCCCCGCAAGATGTCTCGATCTCTCTCGGATTAAGAAGATGGGGAAGATGTCGTGCTGGCATGATTGGTCTACAAAATAACAAAAAAAAGCAGGCCTTAAGGTGGTAGACACGGACAGGCACGAAAAGCTGTCTCAATCGATACACTCCAACGCCAATATGCATGGAGCAAAACAAAGCAAAAAAAAAGGAAAAAGAGCCTAGTGTGAGCAGAGAATCTCAAGTTGTGAGGGCCTCCTAAATTCGTTGGAGGACGAGTATATTGAATAAGGAATGAGATTTGGAGCAGAACGAACGTCGTCTGTGAACCGGCACGAGCACGGTAGCAAACGGCTTCCCCCCCTGCTGCTGATCTCGTTTCGTTCGAATCAGTCACCTTCTTCTCCAGACACCTGGACCTGGTGGTGGTCGTGAGGGAACCATTGCAACGAAGGCATTCTACAATCCCCCACCGCCTGTGCAAGACCTTTACTGCAAAAAGAAGGTGTTTGCGATATGATCATCGGCTTAATGCGAACGATTGCTGGTGAGGTATCGGGTGGTTAAGGGCGGTCTCTCTCTCTCTCATTGCTGTGTCGTATTACGTGATATCTGGACGTTCAATCCAGACATATTCGGCCTGCCAGATTGCTGGCCTGTCTGTGCAACGATGACGCAGCATCGGGCTAGGTTTTTGCCTCCGAGAAGCACACATGCACACGTCGATTCATGAAAGGTGATACGTTGCTGCGCTGCTGTATGGATCCAAGGGAACCACCATCACGTCAAAGTGGCCAGAGTGTTGTAGGTGTCGTATTTCTTTTTATCGCCTTTTCTGGTCCGATTGCGCTTAGGTGCGGGGTACATATCTGTAGAGCACTGGAGCTTGGAGAAGATTGGTGCAAGGCAACCTGGGCATCTGTGTACAGATATTTCGTCCAAGCCGTCCAATGCGTCCCAAGGAGCAAGCGAAGTAGGTTAGTTTGCGGATAAAGAATTACCTTCCGCATCGATGCATTGATACAACTGGTAGTAAAGGGCCTGGCAAAGGAGCTTACCGATCGCTTTCTCGTAGTACTTTCGTTGTGCTTTTTATTCCTCACACGATGCTCCTTCAAGTAGCCATCAGGGAAATTCTTCCGTAGTGCACCACTTCTACTCCATCCATCGAGCCTTTGGGAAAGGAAACGTTTTTTCTTCTTCTTCGTAGTCCCTGTGCACACCGGATGGGAACGTAAAGTGACAGCATTTGCTTACGGCAAGCAAATGACTAATTAATGTGACTCGGTTTCTCATCCGTTGGCTTTTCCGAACCCTTTTCCTTTTCCTTAAGAGACGGTTAGAAGACAACTAAAACGGTGAGGACGTAAAAGCCACGAACAAATATTGGTTAATTCGTCCCTCAAGATGGTTTATTTGCCTCTTGTCACCCGTCAAGAAGCTGAGTTAATATTTTATTTAGCTTCATGACTCTCTTTCGAAAAACGAAAGCCACCTAAGGGCACCTAACCTCAAAAACTCCGTAAAGGTTCACATTCACTAAGAAATCCGATTATGTGGGACCACAGGGATGCAGGTTCCTGGAGTCAGTCAACCAAACCTACCCAATAAGGGATGGGACCAGCTCACACAGACAACCCGAAAATGCTTATCCGGAATCTGCCCGAGGCACAATGCTTTTCTGCTGTGGCAAGGGTTGCAGGCTCGTTTCCGCTCGGCTGCCTGCCGAGTGATTTATGAATTACTGCAACAATTTTCCAGAAAATCGTTTTTCTCCCCCAGCTTGCACCGGGAGACCGGGCAGCATCAACGAAGACGAGCGGGTGAGAAACATTTTTCCACGGAATTCCAAAGCCATTCACATCCTTCTGCTCTGCGCTCTCCGTCCGTTGCCGTAGCGATCGTCTGGGCAAAATCCCGATGACCCGGTGTCGTCTCGCATCAGTACAATGCGTTTTTTTTAGCGGCGCTCATTCGCTCGCTCGGGCAGTGTTGTCAGGTTTGATAGTGGATTTATGGGTATTGCGAGTTTGTAGGGAAAAATCTCAACCATTTCCGCCTTGACGATGAACGGGACGCGGTGAACCGTGTCCATCCTCGAGAATGAGCATAAGCTGTAAAAACGGAAGTCGGAAAACAATTGGCAAGATGGAATTGGAGTCGCTGGCAGCACTGCATCCAAGCGTGTGCCGTCGCAGGACATGTGGGAGTGAAGCTGCGCGCAGTTGTTAGTTTTAAAATTTATATCCTCCCTAAGACGACTTCATCCAGGCGTCCTCTTCTGTGGGAGCTTACGGTGTATTTATGGGATTGGATATTATTCCTGTCGCTTTGAAGTTTATTTTTCAATCTTCCGTTTTTGTTTTTTGGGCAATTGGAAGACGAATGTCTTACCAAGAAAAGTGCATAAAGGAAATAAGTCGAAAAAGCTATTTATAGTGCGACGTATTTTTGCATGCTGCATTAAACAACAATAATCTCAAAGCAATACCAACAACGAGTAAGAAATACGAACCCATTAGCACCCTCGTTCTCTGCGAAGGACTCGGTGCGACCTTTAGACGAGACCTTGTGTAAGCTAAAACCAAGGGCGCGTACAAATTGCCTCCTGAAGGATTCAAGGAACTCAACGGCAAGACGGAACACGTTCACTTCATCAGTGACATCTGATGCCTTTCGTCCTGACGCGTGTGACATCTTCCTTCGTCTGACCTTGCCCACAACAGCGTGGGGGAATGTCTTCTCGCACGAACGCAAATCGTTCCGAGCGCGTCCCGACTGTTTGTTTGTTTGCAGTGGGTTTGTTTATTTTATTTATGCTTCATGAAAATCCGTTCCGGTTCTATTTGCGACCGTTTTAAGAGGCTGCATCAGCCGGAAGTCTTATCGTTGGAGGAGAATTTAGAATTTCTGGTTCAAGCCACGCGACATAGCCCAAAAAAGGCGAGAAAGTTTTGTTGGATGAGTGATACAGATGCAAGGAAGAACGGAGCGTTTAGCAGAAGATTGTTTTCAGCTAGCACACGCGCCAAGCGATGGGTTCTGGTAGCGAAGGTTCTGTGTACAGTAAGGTGATGTTCATCGAACCATGACCGGGAAGACTTTCTCTTACAACGTTCTCGTCTATTCACGTTTCTTACCCGGTGAATCCTCGCGTACTCTCGACGGCAGCAACGAGAAGAGCACAAGAAGCCAGGTGTTACACGTCGAAGAATAGCAAAACCCCCGGAAAGCCACTTCTCGTCTCGCGTTGGAGGGCAAGTTGCATTTGCATATGGAAACATCATGCATGTAAATGAAACACAGCGACACCGGAAGCAGAAGAACGTGAACAACACTCCACTCCGAAGGGGAAGTGTGTGAGTGTGCGTTGACAGCAAAATAATGAATACCAGAGATGATTCCATCGCACTGCGCGGAGGCGTCTGGATTGCGAACTCCTTCGGCCAGGTGTTGTTTCGTTCTGCCACAATTACACTCCCAGGCAGTACTATCTTGACAGGAACGTTGTTTGACACATTCTATCTTGGCGAATGATAAGATTGGTTTATGGTATGGAGACCAACACCAGCAAAAAGGCAGGTGGAAGGAGATATGTAAATTCGGAAACAAATAGAGTTATTCGGATTGATGTACATGTCCGAAGTGTTGAGAGAGGTCCTACCCCACGCCACATGTGTGGATATCACAACAAATTCCGATTTGCTAAACTGTTGATGAAGAAGCTGTCGCAGCAAATGGGATTTTCAGTGATTGATAAAGGATGTCGGTTAGGGCATCATCCATGCGGCATACGTAATGCGCTGCGGTGGTAGAGTTATGAATTATCCCGAGTGAATTTATATTACCATAATATGATAACTGAGTGTAATGGCTGTGCGGGAAGTTTGTGTTCGCCTCCGTTCGTCAAATATTTCATCGCCCAGTATTGGAGTCTCTCATGTTGTAGTTTAGGGGAGTTTAACATACCTAAAAAGAAAGAAGATAAATGAAATAAACATTAACTCACTTTTAATATCAAAACCACGTGTCACAACGAAAGTAATAGTGAAGTGAAAAGATGTCCTCGTACGGAACAATGCACAAGAGGTGAAAGGTGAAAACCAAACCTCAACCAAAACACATTAACCCTTGATTGATGGGAATTGTTGGACAGTAAACGCCGCAGCCATTCCAAGAATGCGTACAATGTATCGTACACTAACCTCAGTTGTACGTAAACATCAGCACACTACTGTCGACGAACGATCGACCCAATCACCCCGTGCATTGTTAGCAAGATTGGACGGATAGTTTCGTGTTTCACCCAACTCATCTCTCGGTTGTGCTGATACGGGAGAAGAACCACTTCTTCGACGTTGAACGACGCGTGTGGCTTCATGTCCTTCGGCTGTCGGCAGCCGATGATGATACAAGGATAGAGTTACCGTAGTGATGAATCCTTTTCCTTCCGTTTGTTTGTTCGTCACTTGCTTCTGGAAGTTCGTGTGCTGTGTATTTTGACATCATGTTCACCCCTTTCCCATTTCCATTTAATGCATCCTAGGAATTGTCAATAGTACCCGATGATCCAGAACCCGATCCCTTAACAAATGGATTGCTGATACATTTTGATCCAACCTCATTCTCGTGTCCCGAGATATCTCAGAGCAGGTTTTGCAAAAACGCCCTCATCCTTCTCGGTTAAAACGAGAATTGTCTGCAGGTTTTCCTCCAATGGAGAATCAATTGACGGTACTGTGCACAATAACAATCCGGCTTGTGTCCTCTGCGGTTCTGTTGAAGATCGTTTGCATGAGTGGAATATATTCAATTCCAACCATTTTAAACATTTCTCCAAACTCTCTGTGCAGATCTTAAAACGATTAAAAATCCCGCAATTCACGAAAGGGAAAGAATTCTGAAATTCCAGTGTCGGCGAAGAACTGCACGACGTCTGGAGAGGATGCTCTGGTGGAGGTGAAACTCCTTCAAGAAATACAAACAGTTATCCACCGGTGAGGGTCAAAGGAAATGTCAATTGTTTGCTGACCGGAGCTTGCACACCGTTGTTGTGTGCCTTATCGATTTATAGCCCGCTTCTTTGCCAGTTCCTCGAAAGACGGTTCAAACATCCCATGTTGTGTCCGCCACAGAGCTCAGATCGAGGATCGATCGCTGTGTGTACACGGTTCGCTTTTGTATCCACCGATGCGGGACACAGGCACGCACTGTGGGTACAGTTCCCGCGGGGAGAGTAACACGCTACCTAAAGACACACGCCACCTAAAGAAACACCTACCTAAAGACACACGAGAAGGTCATACCGAGACAAAACAAAAAGCTCCATAAAGAAGCCTGTTTGGGTATTAATGTGCACGAACCTGTACGTTGCGTGTGGTGTGTGAGGAACCTGGGAGTAGTGAGGAAAGATTCGGACACGATGCGTGTTGGTGGAGTCATTGCAGTTTCTTTATGTCGCCAGCGAAGAAGCGAGAAGCGACAAAACGAAAGGCTAAAGCAAACAAGTCGAGTAAAAATCCCTGACAGCGCGTGTAAAACATTTCTTTCGCTTGAGAAATAATTATAAACGACGTTATGAGATCTCTTCAATAATGCCTTCAAGTATCCAAAACTAGCTCAAAACAACCTCTATAAATTAGATCCCATGTTCAGTGCATTCAGATATTCCATGGATTATCCTCCTGGAGAGAAAGATAAAACTGGCAAAACGATGTAATACTTAAAACAACAACGACACCGTGGTCATCGAAAGAAACATGCCTGATTGTCTGCGACTGATAGATAGTAGTGCGACACCATCATCACACCATTAACCGTGCTGTGGAAACGGAGTGGAACCAGGTTCCTCTTCCCTTGCTGATTTGCATCGATTGTCTTTTTCGTTAATGTAGCCATGTACACTGTGCACCACAGACCACTCGTCCGCTCGTTAAGCAAAGACATCGGTACCGTTCGTGCGGACCCCGCCTTCCCCCTTTTCTCTCTTCCCAACGGATGCGAAGAAATCGTGCGAAGGCATCATCATTTAGTCCTTAACATCCAACGGTGATGATGTCGGTGGTTCTTCCTTTTCATTACAGCTGTTTTCGCCTTCTTGCGTGACCAGTGCGAAGGGGAAGATATGGTTCGTGATTCTCCATTTGAAGCCTCTTGTGTTAGACTATTCCAGGATCTGAGGTTTCCGGGAGCTGGGAGTGTAGAATTTTTCTTAATTCTGTAAGCATCTCGCACACGGATAATGTTCCTACCCCCCATCGGTGACCGTAATCATGGTGGAAAGTTTCACGTTCATTTAAAATTCCTATTTCTTTCTTGCCATTCTTCCTCGTGGACGACATTCGACAAAACAAACGAGATGCAACTGTAGGAGGATAGGTTGCACACGTTGCGCATTTTTTGTCCACTCCGTCCACTGTGTGTATCCTTTGGGGAGTTTTTTTTGCGTCTTGTGTACCCAGAGACACTGACGTTCTTGCAGGATGGAGATGGAGAGAAGTTTTTCCGTTGAAGAAAAAAATATTTCCCAGAACTCACTAGAAAAGCAACTGCAGTAGTAGCCGCCACCACCACCGCTGTTGATGAAGATGAGCGGCCGTGGTTATAACTTTGCTATTTTATCGCAACTGACCATAACTTCTGCTGGAGCCGGGTGTGTTTTGCAACGAATGGTACCTGATTGGGAAGCGGATCCGAAGAATCGTTCACTCCTTTTTGGTACGTTGTTTCTGCTAGTGCAAGCTAGCTGCTGCTGTGCCTGTCAGCACGTCCTAATTATACCGAATGACACTTTTGCTGCACGTTCGCGACAAAGACGCGACCATAACTTTCTCTACTGCGGAGAGTGTGCTGGCAGTGGCATCTTTTTTTCTAGCGGAAAGAATTTTTTAAAAATGCATTTTTTCTTTCCACAACATCAAGATTGAAACAAAAAAAAAGTTGGTCGCTGAGCAGTGTGTCTCCAGGCTGCCCTTGATTTACGATCCACAAAAGGCATTACGGAGTAGTGGACGATGCAAAACTTAGTCCACCTTGCAGTGGTGTGTTGGGAGAGCGCGAACTAATAGAGTGGTAGGGATGGCGTGCAAACGTGCCTACGAGCATTTGCAGACAATCAACCGGGGCTTCTGTAACAATGAAACACTTTTTTTATTTTGGACTTCGTAATGAAGGGAGAGAAGGGAGAGTGTTTTATTATTTTAAATTCGGTCATCACTAGCGATAAATTTGCTCACGTGCAGCAATTACGTGATGTTCGTTTGTAGTGATTTACAGAAAGGAATGAGGAATAGAGAAAGATTAGTAGGATTTTAAATATTACTCAATGCGGAGTAATGTAGTGATTGGATCAGGCTTGGTTTGATTCTTCAAACCCGATCCGAATCCTTCACTACTTGGATTTATTTACGTCTAAAAATGGAGGACGAAAACAGAGCACTTTCACCGCAAAATATATAAACCCTCAAACTACGCATAATAAATCCCAATTCCTGATTCCAATTACTGTCCAGATTTGTATGACAGATCCGGATCGTGAGATATCCTAATCTCGATCTTAACCTCAGATTCCAATTCTGGACTCTAAACTTGACAGATCCAGATCCTAGAGAATCTGAATCCGGATTACTCCGATCCGAGATCCAATTCCAGATTCCGGTTCGATTCCCATTGCCCGTCACTACAGTAATGTGCAACAACAACACTAAATGACTGCTTATTTAATAACAATATTAATCATTGGGCTCGTTTGGTGGATAATTCGAAGATATAGTTTTATTACTTAATCTTCTAAGCCGTTTCTTGTTTCATCTACATCCTGGGAAGTAATCGAGGTTAATTTGAACAATTTCTTTTGTGTTTTATTGAACGTTTCCTACGACTATTACTCAGCAGAGTCAGCAGCTCCACGCCAGCCAAGCAATTGTCTGTTCACATGATTGAAGAAAATTTCCTTAACGCAAACAGGAGGTGAACGGAGGCTGAATAGCTATAAATAAAGTTCCACAAGACACCAGAGGTGGAAAAAAGCAATTGACGCAATCTTTATTCTCATCCATCATTTAGTCGTCGTGCGTTTATCGTGCGCACACTAGCCAGACTGTTAGCGCGTTCCAAGTGTCCGTGTTTCCATAGAGCAAAAGCTGGGTGTGGAAGAGAAAAGCAAAACAAACTTCCTCCTCAATTGGCTTCATTGAAATGTATGACAAATGCAATCATCGCCAGATGCCAAACCCCAAAACGACCACTTCAAGCTGTGGCCACACAACCGTGCATCAGACCTTCGAGAAGATAATGATTGCGGGAGTTTGATGCGTTTCTGTGGTTATATGCTGATGATGTGAATGATTGCATTCCTTCCAAAATGGGGGAAAGACTTCCCAAACCTGAACTGTTTCTCAGAATGCATTTGCTTCTGAAAAACTGAGGGCAAAACGAAACTAAAAGTCACGCGATAGAGTCAAGTTGGGAAGCCATTTGTTTCGTCACCATAGTGCGGCGCCAGTCGCCACTGTTTCTTCAAGAGGAATCCCGGGAACGCGTTCACACACAGATGGCCAAGCCTGCAGTTTTTCAAGTGCTTTGGGAAAGAGTGGGAAATTCTTCGTCCCAGTGTGCGTCAAGTGTCTTTTTTTCGCTTGCTTTAGGGGGAAAAAAACGGAACGTTTAAGGGTGCAAACGAAACGATTTGGAAAGCCTAACTTCTAAGACCGTCGCGTTCAAAAGGTTCCTCCGCCGGCACCAGAAAAGCAAGAATGCAATTATCATAAACATACATCATCGTACAGCATCGTGTGCGACGAACGAGTGAAATTTTCAAGAGCCCCTAAATGGCGTGGAAAAGCAACAGGAAAGCATTTTCCGTATTTATGAGCCACGATGCCGAGCGCGTCTCTGTTGCCGTGTGTGGTGGTGGTGGTGGACCGTGCTTTTCCAAAGACAATTTAAATGGTGGGAATAATTTTTGGGGAAAAATTGAAAAATAAATATGCACCAAAGTGGAAAAGTTCTGGATCCCTTTTGCTCACAGCTCGGGTGGAAAAACTAACACACCACCAACACAGCGTACGGCGTTAAAGTTTGTCGTCGTACTTCGTCGTGAGTGAGTCGGAACAGTTTGCACTTGTTCTGTGTGTAGAGAGAGAGAGAGAGAGCGCTTCTGATAGGTGGCATATTTACGGTCGTTGTTTTAATTTTCCAAAAACTGATAACGAGATACAAGTACACTGGTGGAGTTTTAAAATGGCTGATGTTCATTAATTTCCCATGTACACAAGTTGGTTTTCCGTTGATTATTCCTTGGGTAGATATTTCCTAGGCTTTAGGCAGGATTTCCGTAATCCTCAGTGGTATGCTGTCGCTGTCTGGAGCCTCAAGCGAGAAAGCAAACACCAACACACCATCGGTGTGAAACCTCACCGATTATTTCTATCGATAGTCTACCGCTTGTTTCACCACACCGTTCCGGATTAGCTGTCTGCAGGGCCAATGCTAGTTTGCATATAAACTGAGCTTCCCCAGGTCTCTTGTGTGGCCAGAAAAAATGGTGTGTCTAAGGTGCGATAAGCGAAAAGTTTTTCCCTTACCTTCTGTACCTTACCAGCCCTCCAAAAACCCCCAACAAGTTTCCTTCGGAAACGAAAAGGTGGCAAAAGAGTCGGGAAAACCCACAACTCCGTACTCCCCCAATTGACTACACCCCTCGCTGGAAGTAGGCTCGAATTTTTCACTGTCTCGCCCCATCCCTATAAGCCTTTCGAAACAAGACATTTCCATTTTGGTAGTTCGACAGAAAAAAGAAAAACATTCCCTTTTTCCCAATATACCTCTCTCGGTCGTTTGAGATCCAGTTTCATTTTTCTTACAGAGAGTTACCGAACTACTTCAAGCAAGTTCCAAGATCTTGAGTACCGAAAAAGAGGTTAGGCTTAATTTTTTTTGGGAGGTATTTTCAACACTTTTCTAGATCATGGTGGCCTATTGCCAAGTAGCCTATCCGTTATCGCCCAAGATTAACGGAATGTCATCGTCTTACGCGACATGGCAACGAACCGAAAGGGAAACAGTTCACAGACATCTCTCCTCGTCGGGAGTTGTTCTCAAAACTTGTGGTACTTTAAACCCCGTAACATGCTCGTTCCATTTTCGGCACGAACGCTCTGTACTTCGAAAAAGCCCCGAAGCCCTAGACTACAGTTTTTAGCACCGGGTATTTCATTTCTGAGCGAACGGGTGTGAACTGAAGCGTTCCCGGTTGGAATGCATCGGAGCTCAGGAGTTCAGGGAGCCTTGCAGCTCACGATTGCCTGCAATGTCTTGAGGCACAGGACGACAACAAACAAATACCAAAACTCCGCCAGCAGTGTGTGTCTATCGTTTGCGGTGAGGTGCATATCGTGGCAACAAATTTTCGGTTAGAGCTGGTAGTGAAAATTCCACCAACCAAGTTATAAACACATGAAGGAAATCCATCACCACACGACGGATCTACGGGACCATGTCATCCCCGTGTCTCCAATCTCTCCCGACTGAGAGGAGGCGAGATTATTGCCACTAATGGTTTGGGTGTTGATGGATTTATCACTCCGATGCACTTTTCTTGTGCTCTTGTTTTTTTTTTGACGAAATCTCGGATGCGTTTCAATGCCGACAGCAATGTCTAGTGTGTGTTCGGAGTGTTTGCCGAAATGGGTTACAACGGGATCTTTACTTCGTGTTTTCTCGATGGGAAAGGTCTTGTCGGTTGTGTTGGCGTTCTACGAATCTTAAAAGTCATCCGAGAGTAGCTGAACGAGAGGAGTTGGGTTGAGTGAATAGGGAAGAAAGAATGTCAGATTGGTACCAAAAATAAACACATCACATTGATGCAGGAATTCAGAAATTGAAACTCTGTCCCTACTATGTCATCGTCCCTTTCGGGGGGGATAAAACTAGTACAAGAACTGATGGGACTGCACGTCTAGTCATGAGGGCATTGATCGCTGTTTTGTTTGATTAATTGAAGAAAGCCATCAATAGGATGAGTTGTTGTAATTAAGTAATTTATTAGAAAAATTTGTAGAAACTCATCTTGAGTTATGAAATTTGGGAGGCAAATTTTAAACTCTTCTTCTCCTTCTACTCCTCTACAACCTCGAGAGGTCTTGGGGGTCTGTCATTTCTGGGTTTCGTTACTAGAGATTACCTGCAACAGGATAATCATTCTCTTGCTAACGGATGTCAAACGGCACGAATGGGAATCGAACTCGGGTTCTACCGTTGAAGACCAGCCTCTCTTTCCCCACGACCACCGAGCCCCTCCTTTTCAAGACTGTTTACTGACATTAAATAGTGTTGATGCGTCAAAAATGTTATCTCACAGATGGTTTATCGTTCTGCATTCTTATATGTCTGCAACTCTACCAAAATATGGGAGAGAGATACAGCAAAAGCTGCGTCATGTCCATCATCACCAATGACCTGCGGCAACATACGCAAATCCATGATTGGTGGTCACACAAGCTTGAGGTGAATCGATTTAGCCTAAATCCGTAGTCAGTATGGTTTTTTATGCTCTTTGCCTCGCATACACAATGGAGTAGATCGCAACCATCCGCTAGAGTTACAGTAAAACATGCAGAGTGAAAGAGG
>AXCM01003604.1:0-23652 GCA_000473375.1 Anopheles culicifacies
GATGTCTCGTTTTGGGAAAGTTTACGATTCTGACACGTGCAGACAGATACCCTGTCGCTCCTGTTCCGCTTCCTTCCGAGACTGTAAAGTTCATCGACAAAATTTGCCGCTTGGTTTCTCTAGCTTTTCTTCATGCATTTTTCTGGCCTCCGTTTTAATAATCACATTGTTTACCTGGTTTCGTTCTGCTGGAGACGAAGAAAAGATAAAATAATAAAAAATATAGCGGCCCACTGAACAAGCACCGCGCTTCGCGCTTCATGTCATCCTCGAAAACACTTATCACCAAGGGAGAGAGCATACAAACTACCCAACAACATGGGGCCCAAAAATACTACAGTCAAACAACGAACAAGGTAATGGGGCTGCTGAGTAGAGGGCGAACGATGGAGTGACTTTTGGAGCTAGGACACCCTCCAGGAAACGAATAACCAACAGCCACTTATTAAGGCGCCGGTACGACTGTTATCATCATCAACAATAGAGGCACAATGTATATCTTATACGTTTTTGCTCTTCCTGGCACGCTGGCTGCTTTGCTGTTGACAAGGAACTTGAGACTTATTCATAAAACTTGGAACAATGCACCACAGCATCTTGCGTTTCAATGCTAATGATAATAAGACAGTTCGCGGTAAATCGACCACCTTGGGGGTAAGGCGAAAGAAAAATAACATTTATTTAAGATTTATCTTATTTTGCATTTATACAAAACAGTCTTGTGAAAATTCGTAAACAAAGACACGCAGGCAACCGTATCGCGTGTAAACTTCACAGTATTATTTCTCTGTCTTATTTGTCCTAAACAAAAAGACTTCTCCAGTGGCATAAGAGGGCACACAGAAGATACATAACAACATTTTGAGAATTCGGTCGCCCGAATATATTTGTACGTGTGCTTAGCTTACGTGTTTCGAGCATAAATGTCATCAGTCGGGGCATGAATTTGTGGTCGTTAAGAGAATCCAGTTCAAACATCCTTGGTAGAAAGACCCTGGCTCAATAAAGGATGATCTAGGAGTGTGCGGGTTAACTTTGTCCCACATTGACCATTACACGTCGGCACATCCTCTCTAGGCATAAGGGGGCCGCCGAAACATCTTCTAAATCGTCCAAAGTTCATCGAGTTAGAAAAGCGCCTTGTGGGTGGTATAACATTATATTACAGCCGGCGCCTACACATCGGGTCTCTAGAAATGGTTTTTGTCCTTGCGTATTGGGTTCGTCTCAAAGAATTAACGATAGTCACTAATCAGAGGACAGCCTTTCTTAGTACCATCGGTGTAAAGATCACCATTATTATAGCCAGGCATCCAAAGCAATCGTCATGTCCAGACCTTTAGTAGAGCCTGTCCCTCTATGACGCGTCCATTCAAAGAGCGAAAAGATGAAGAGTGAAGCAGCTACGGTAGCAACCGGCGTCGTACCGTCGTCGCGTCGGCCGTTAACTAGGGGAAAATCTAATTTAAGCCAACCATGTTGATAAGTACACCAATGGCCGCCGGGCCATTTTGTCTTTGTGTTTTGGTCAGCCAGCGTTTTACTTACCGGCGGGTCAGGCGTGACTAGGGGAACAAACCGTACAGTGTGTTCGATATAAACATTTTCCAAATAATAAATAAAGGGATGTAGGGAAAGGGAAAACATTTTGTTAAAACTATATTATAAACCGAATCATAATAAGAAAGAATAATACTAAAAGAAACTAATATATTGTATTGTAAACTTTTTAAAAATGGTTGCGCTGAATTGTACTGAACACACTGTAACCTTACAGTAGATACAGCATTGGACAAGTCTCACCATAATAAAAATGGCAGAAAAAAAGCTCCAAAGATAATAGACCGAATTATTACCACCTCGGGTAATATTATCATGATCGTGATTCACCATCAATAAGCCTACACATAAAAGCATTTCGCATTTCGTTGAATGTGATGGCAATAATTCTGTAAGTTCCTTGTAATGGTTCCTACTCCTGAAGTGTAAGAAACAAACGAAAAATGTATACGAGCACTCGGACATTTGGGGGTGATAACACACAACACTGCGCCTGTTATCAAACAACAAAGGTGCCATTTTTTTCACGATCATTCAAAATTACAACCATAATAGACATTTTACGTATTGCACACAACATTCAATCATTTTACTATTTCGTGAGGCGCAGTCGGAATGTTGCTTTCATGTAGGGCTCTCCTCCGATGCATAAAACCCGAAAATGGATACTTCGAAAACCGTTGCATGTGAAAATAAAAAGCAATGCTACCACCCGGTCACATAAAACCATGAAACACGCGAAGAAATTATCCGTAAAAAATAATGTTATTCGCGCTGATTGCAACGTTTATGTCGCTAGTGACACACACGTAACCGTCGTCCTTTTGGTAATTGAAGAACGAAGAATCGTACGGCGAAAAAGGGCTCACCTATGTGAATGGAGCATACAAAAATCATTTCCATCCGAAACATGACCGCTTACACGATGATCCGCGCACCAAAACCAAACACAACACGACATGCCGGAGTGTTTTTCCACATCGCACCTCCATCCAAGCCCTACCGGTTTTATAGGTTCAAATAACAGTCAGCCAACGAAGAGAAAAGAAGCGTAACGGCGGCACACGGCCGGTGCTCTGGTTCGATTCCAATTCGTTTCAATTCCGCATGCAACTTCCCATCACACATCCTTTTCTTCCAATTTCACTAATTGCTAGCATAAAACCGATAATGACATTACGATGATGGCCATTCCGGAATCGTTATCTCGTCGTTTTCGTGCCGATGCCGGTCGCGACAGACGTGTGCCGTCGGTGGAAAGCTTTATACGCCACCGTGGATCGATCTAATAATAAAGGAGAAGAAACCATGCTTCGATCGCTGAGCATATGAAACTGTGGGCTTTTTTTCTCCGGTGGTTCCGGATGGCCGATGTCTGATGTGGAAATGTGATGGGGAAACGAAAAAAAAAGGACATCGGCATCGATGAACCACATAAACGGAAAATATACCAAAAGAGCACCCAGCAAACACGGGTGACCTAACCGTCATCATATTCGATTTTAGGACGTACACCACCACCACGATTCCTCTTTGGCACGTATTGGAAATAGTGATTTTCACCTAATTCCACCACGGGGTAACGACCGAATAGAATTTTTGATACAACACGAACACGGGGCCTCCGAAAAAGGCTCCCAGCAAGTTGGTGCAACAACGGTCAACTTTTGAAAGCTTTTGATGTTGACTTCCTCAAGCCTCAATGCTTAACGGTTCGTTGCGCAGTATGTTGATGGCCGAAATTTGAACATATGAAAACAAAGCATTTCGTCATTGGGTGGTTTTGCTAAAGTAAAGCACTCCTTTCCCGGAAAGGATCGTTCGTATAAACAAATGATTCTTCCAGCACGCCCTCACCACCGCCCGTTTCAGAAAGCCAAATGGGCTGTAGATGAGCTTTGCGTTCTTTGTCATGGTTGGAGAATGGAAAAGTTTATTTAGCTAGTCTACATAATCCTTCAACACATGATTTGACACGGTCCGTTTGGTTACCCTCCAAGCACAGGGTGGAATTTCCACAAAGAGGGTTTTTCCGGGCAACGAAACTAATGCAGCGCGTTCTCCATACCATACTGTGCACACATGTTCACTGGCCCGTAATGATGGGTTTGGTCCTGTAGTACGGAAAAAATAGAAACCTTGCCCATTTCTGACTAGATCCATCCATCTGTCACAACCCATATCTAAACTCCGGGGCGACCACCAACCGCGAACACCAGAAGATCTGAAGATACGAATGCAAACACACACGCACAAGCACACGCACAGAGATACAACCAATCGGGATGGTTTCGCTTCGGGATATCCCCCGCGACCATATGTTGCCATGAAACCGGTCGCTCCGGTTCTGATCGTCAATAAACCCGTACACATCGCCAACCGACTGTCGATGAAGTAATTGAGAGTTGGAAATGAGTGACTTTTATGGATCTCTATTTCCTCTATACCCTCCTCCTTTGGGAAGGACCTTGGGAAGGTCATTCGGCATTAGACCGTACAAGGTAATGTCCACAATCGAACGCTCACTCCTCCTCACCTACGAAATGCAAGCTCCGACCCATATTCCATCACCGGTTATTGGTTTTGTGGCTCTCCCCTTCTATCCTGATCCGAACGATTTATTTATACCCATTTGCAAACCGCGACAGACAGCCGCCACAATATCCTTCCCTTTCCTTACACGCGCCCACCGCTCGGTAGATCAGCGCAGTAGTTAATGAGCGGCCATTGAGCATCTGACGGGAAGCACAGATATTTGGAAGACCCCGAAAGGAAAAAAAAATCAACCCACCCCATAGATTGGGTGGTCCTCGGGCTGCGGAAGAGTAACACACTCACACAATGATTGATTCCAGCGCGATGGTCACCGAGGTTGTTGGGTCTGCTGCTGGTCGAGCGCCCTCCCGCCGGTTGGTATAAGTGATTCGAGCCATCAAAAGCGAAATCAGCAGAACACATCGAAGAAATTTATATCGGAATAAATTATGCAAATAATGTCATCGCCGATTTGGGAGCTTTTACTGCGAGGTTTATGGTGCCCCTTAGGGGGAAAGGAAAACAGAAACACCACAACACCACACAGACCCGAAAAGTTTGGTGGTTTGATGCATCGAAGCGATTTTCGGAAAATAACAACGGGGACCCGCTTTTCTGAATGTCGCTTTTTGCTATTAATGAAATTAAAATTGTATTACATTACAGCAACATCAACGTGCAAGCGTTCGTCGCGTTTTGGGGTACGCTGGAGAGTACCACCACGATCGTGAAACTGCAGCTCGCGAACAATTCGAAAACAAACAACCTGAATGAGACATCCAATCAATGCAAATGTAAGTGATGGTGTTATGAATAAGAATTCCATGGCCATACGAAACGAAAGCAGATTAAGCCATTTTAATAATATTTTGCTTCATTTTGTTCAACTTCTGTTCAACAACTCTGCTTCAAGTTTTGTTTGCTTGCGGGCTAAGAAAGCATTGTCGAATTGAAAGCTTTCTGAGGCGAGGAGTAATTAGCTAAATGACCAGAACAAACTTTGACGTTGTAAGTCGTATTATGACAGAATCATAGCCTCTTATTTAAAAAAATAAAAATTTACATTATGAGAATGGAATCGGAAACGCCGCTTTCAAAGCACTTCAAAGTCTTCGTCCACATATGTCCCAACAAACGTCGCCATCTGCTTTAGGTACCATTTTCACTCAATGTTAATTGCCTCTAATCACGTTTGAAGAGATTAATCTAATGATTTATCAAAATTTGTCACAACAACAAACACGTACAATGGACCTAGGAGCTGGCCCTCTACCAATTGAATTAAAGTTGTAACAAAAAACTAAAAAACAATGGACATGTGTACTACATTGTAATTCAATTCTCACGTAACAACAAAGCAAATTGATCGTTTCCTTCATTGGCATGCAAATATGTGCGCAGGTCTTCAAATGGTGTTCATGTGATGAGTTTCTACACTTCAATCGTTCATCGGTAGCGTTCATTTGTATATTTACTATAACTTCATCAACTAAAGCACACACCAAACATACTTGTTGTATGCCAACCAAAACGCCAACGATGATACCACGATGATCGAAAATGTACGTCGTTCGCCTGCAGCAATTGCCTGCACCTTAGTGGACATCGGCGCTACCCGTCTGCAATTAACAACAGACGACAAATAATTATCATAACATGAACTGCTTGCAATTAACGCTGATACGGAAAAGTCTCATCCCCTCACCCTCGCATAACTACTACTAAATCCTCAACTGCAGGGAGTTCCGTTCCAGGGAAATACTTGAATATAAATTGACGTAAAGCAGAGTTCTATTGCATTACTTGGCTTGAATGGCACGGACACTGTACACGCAAAAGCAACACGTAGCACTCTCGCTGACAATTAATTCATCTGCCTTCAGACTCGATCGTTTCTCTAATGCGTCATCCATCAAAACAGAACCTGGGATGCTAGTACAGTTCCCAGCCATTCCCCGAACAACGGGCGGGTGTAGTTAAATTAATGAATTTATGGGTTTATGTCTGCTGTGAGGTTTTTATTTTTGTGCTATCTCCAGTGGCGTCCATGTAAGCGTCGTAGTGATAGTAGCAGACGACTATTTAGTGGCAACCAATCAACAGAAGCGTCGCACAACAACCCGACGCAACCAAATTGCTGGCGTCCACAGTCCACCAGGCTTGTTGACGATCGTTTGTTTGTAGCTTTAGCCGGAAGCGAACGACGCTAACATCTTCTAGCGATGGCGTACAGCACAGTGCAGTGTGTCTCCCGCCGCAAACACTCTGGAGATGGGAGCGTGCAAAATGAGAAATAATTGACACAAACCGGGACGTTTGTCTAGTGGCCTGTGTGTTCCTTCCAACGGGTTCCAGCATTCAATGAACGACCAGAATGATTTCTCCGGTTCTCAGGAAAACGCAGGGAAGATGATAAAAATTTATCTCGTCACAAGTATTCCGTTGGTAGGATTACTCGAGGGTGCAAGCAAACGGGAGGGAGGGAGTAGTAAGGGAGAGGTCAGACACAAACACTGGTGTCAATAGCAAATTAAGTTACTCGACGCAGAAATAGCAGGCTCACGGTCGTATGCAATGGACGAGAGCTAATCGAGCAGGACATGATACCGCCGTCAATTTCGAGGTTCATCATCGACCCATCGTCGTTCGGTGTTTGCCGAACGAATCTCGTGTACTGAACGTAGGCGGGGACGCATCTCCAACGACAGATGAACGAATGGACATGCGTTTTTTCTTCTTCTGATGCTGCCCTTCCTCTTTCAGCACATCCATCCCAGGGTAGGCCAACATTTTCTGGGTCTCCGTGATATGTAGTGTGTCCTTTCCGTTTGAGCCATCAATACTAGGGTTTAGCACGCACAGGATACACCGAGCCCCGAATGAATGTTTTATCGTTTCCATTGCGCGCAAGGTTTTGTTATGGAGGCTGAAGGACTAGTCCAACAACAGTGCAGGGGCACGAAGTACGGGGATCGATTTATACGAAATACCATTTGCGAAGATGTGTGCTGGGAATTAGAAACGCGGGTGAGGCCTTTACCAACAAAACCCGGTTCGATGCGACGAGAGCCTGATTACGTTTCTTCTTCATCTCCACTCACGCATGGGCACATATACTAGCGCGTACGCTATTTCCGACGATGACGATCTCGTCAGATCCACGCCACGACACACGGTGCTGGTGGTAGTAGCAAGCGTACAGAGTTCATCCTATAACCGATCGAATTGGTTATTCCAAACTCCCTAACCTAATTCTCGTCAGCTCATCATCTACCCGAAGACCTCACGGGGATAGCTGAAATGACCGTGCGAGCGCGCTTGTGAGACGCGCGCCCCATTACTTTCACTATCGATAGGTCCCCGTGTCCGGTGAGGCGGAAAGAATACACACCGAATCGCTTTCCGTAACGTATCGAGGACATTTCATAATGGAAACCGATGAAACGTGCCCTTTGCCGGGTGCCGGGTGGCCTGGGCCAAACAAAATGGAATGGATTCACACTTATTGGACTACTGCTACGAGAAGCACAAAATAGCGTGACCGCCATCGAAACCGCAACGGCCAAACAGAAACGGATTGGTCCGAAAAGAACAAGCGAACGATAGCCATGCTCTTATCCTTGTGCATAATAGAAGCAACGGTGCTACGCTACGAACCAAACTCAATCGAATGTTCAGTTCGCTTCCCATTAATTCGTGCGATTTGAAGGCTCGAGTTGAATGTGCGGGAAAATCATCATTTCATTACGCTCCCAAGCGCCCGTTGTCTCGTGACGCATTCCACGAAAAGTTCCAATTGGACCAGCCAGCAAAGTATCAAAATGTTATGTTCTCCATTGTTTTGCAACCAACTAATCCCACAGCACAGTGACGGAAAGAAATATTCATCATCCTATCTGGTGATAAACCCTTTCTACCATTAATCACACCCGGGGAGCGCATTAATGAGAGCGCACATTAGAACAATCTGCAGCAACGCAAGATGCGCGTGTCTTGGGGAAATTTAAAAGCATTTTTCAAAATGACTACATTATCTACTTACAAGGCATTACACACATCCATTTCCGGTGACGCGAAATGGAGCTGTGACTGTGCGTCTAAGGACGATGCTGGATGATGAAGGCATCGAGATGACGACGCACGGTACGTACACGATGACATGATGACAGGTTACATTAACTCGTTAACTCGAAGATTTCTGTGTATGCGTGTACGAGTTTCACATTTCACTTTTCACATCACTCGACGGTACGCGGGTGCGTCTTTTCTCGCGACGATACCATTAGTTCCAATAAACCGTACATGAATCGGGTGTTTCATCACTCGTCGGAGTATTTTTGTTGTTTTGTGAGTCGTTTCCAGTGACGGTATCACAGTAGGACGAACGAGAAACGCCGGAAGTCAATCTTCACCGCATCCGTGTCCAACGTGAGGCTCTGATGCTACGATTCACCAACGAACCAACACTTTCAAAACCTTTCCAACACAGTCACATCACATCTAACCAAAATTCCGCTCTACAATTGCTCGTTTTACACACTGCAGAATGTAATGGTTGTGTGGTCTATTCGTAAAATACTTTCCACTTGCCAAACTGCCGCTTAAAATGCCCGACGTTTTAAAACCTGCAGTTTACACTTTGCAGCCATTTTGTGTTTTCCCCTGAGAATGCATTTGTGCGGATATGCCTACAAGAGCAAACAACCACAGGAGTACGATGTGGGTGGGTCCGTTTAACTGGGATTTCGTCCGCGATAATCATCCGGTTGTGTTTGTTGCTTTAACGTTTCCACAAAACACTCCACCGCCGTGTGTTTATGATAATTTTCTTAAAGCTAAACTAAAGCCTTACACAATACGCCACACCACATGTTAACGACATCAGTTTCTTCTTCTTTTGTTGAACGCTGGGATCTTATCGAAGGCCTAAACTAAGAGCTGGGAAGGTCAAACATACGCAACACACGATGTACAACGGAAAGCTCTGCACGTCCAGCGCGTCGATGATTATTATAAGCATTATGTGCAACACCGGGCAACACGATTGAATGGATGTTTTAAAAGCTTATACTGTCACCCTTTACACTACTACTGGTGGGGAGGAAGGTTTGGCCGACCCATTTTCCAACAATCGTTTTGATCCTCTTTGCCATAGTAGCTAATCCGGTTCGTATGTTCGATCCATACCGTTAGGTACCACCACAGGCATGCTGCTACCACCGTGCGCAGAACATTGCGCACATCAATAATTTCACCACTTTTTGTCTCTCCTTCAGGATGATTCTATCGCTGCAACAGCTTAGCTGCATCGACCGTCGGGTGCGTATTCTCGTGCTTGCGGTTACGTTGTTGCACGGGGTGTTGCTTATTAGCCTTCTTACGCCTACGTTCACTGCTAGGACTAGTCGTCAGATTGAGCTTAGCACTAATGGGGTTGTCAACGTCACCGTGTGACAGTCCAGCGTATCCACCACCGCCACCACTTCCGGCGCGCTGATGATTGATTGAGTTTTGATGAGCGGTGGCGATGACGGCGACGGCGGTATTGGTCGCGGTACTGTGGTTACCGCTTCCGCTAGACGCCACCACTGCACGGAACGATGATGGTCCGATGGCCGGCAACGGTCCGCCGGTGCCACTGTCCGACCTCCAGCGCCGTCGCCGTCCGCCTAGTCCGCCCCCGCCAGCACCGGTGTTGATGATACGGTCACGGTTGTCCTGCGGTGTCATCATCGCCGGTGCCGAACGGGCCCGTGGGGGCCGATATCAGTGATGCTCGTTGCTGGGCATGTCGTCAATGTTGCTGTCCCAGTTGAACTCTGTCACGCCGCTCCGTACGCCCAGATTGCCCAGATGCGCGAACCGGACCTCGAAGTCGTTATCTTTGGCTTTGAGTCTTTCGAATCTGTGCGGTACCAGGCGACAAACCGCAGCACAACATCCATCCAAACACCGAGAAGGGAAAAAGAAAGAAGAAAACAAACAGAAGAATATTTTAGTATGGAAAGGACCGAAACGTGGGGCCAAGCTGATGACGATGGTAATGGATTGTCAACTTTGGGCTGGGGAAAAACTTCAAACCGTTGGGTGTATTAGGCCACACATACATCAACAGGTTAATGGCGTCGTGACTTCCGGACGAGGCGCGATATCCCCAAACGGGGATGCTCTCCGCGATTTCGTAATTTATTTCTAGCTGCCACTGAATACAGTTTATGCAGAGTTAATCGATAAGCTAATGGTGTCTACAACCTCTCCCAATCCATTGCTTACGATTTCATTCGCAAAATAATTCAGAGAGTTTGCTTTAAATGTTAACCCATGGTAAATGAGTATTTTCAAAACCTTCCAATACTCTTCTAACTGTGGACTTTGTTCATTCTTATCAGCAAGAAGCATTTATTCACTTCTTTACGCCAAATTGTATCTTCATCTTTTTCTAGACCTTCAAGTCATCAAACAACAAAAACCCATCGCAGGGTTTACAGTTTAATAAAATGCCTTCCCTTATTATCCTCTGCACTAAAAATAAAGTCATAAAGTAGTACAGTCCAACTACCCCACATAACTTCCCTTTATCGTGATGGTCAGTGTTAATGCGCTTCACTAGCTTAATCCGCCCGAAACGACCCGGTTAAGCCGCAAATGCAATAGAGTTACAAGCTTTACTATTTCTTACGCTTCTGCACTGCAGCAGCACAACAGTAAAAGCACCCATTTTCGGGAAGGTGTCGAACGAAAGACTCCCCAACAACACCGCACACCTGTTTTTTTTTTTTTGCTCCCATGAAAAATGGCAAAAAGCTACAGATTTACACTGTGCTCCGAGGACGTGCTGGCACAAAAACAAATGCAACCGTGAAACCGTGTGGCGTGCGGTTGTCTCATAATAATTCGCTTGGTTTTATTGTGCCAATCGGTTGTGTGCCAAGTCGTGTTTAGAGTTAATAGTCGATTGCGGTCGTGCCAAATATTTACGGGGAAGGAGGACAAAAGTAAACACTGCAAAGCGATAAACGCACCCAGAATTACCAGCCGGCCAGTTTAGCACCATTTTGTCAGGATTGTTGTAAGAATGGAAATGAACATGAAACTACTTTGCACAAAAGAACCTAGCGTTTTGAGGATTTGGGGAGGCGGACTTATGTTTGTTAGCAAGGAATTTATGCTTGTGTCACAACAAACACACTATCGTGTAACTGTCTGTTAACTTCTTGGCCCCGATTTATGGTAAGATGCAGCTGACGAGCAAGTACCCCCTCACAAGGGCGACTCTTATCTTCAGTCATTTATCACACTTGAACGAGTGCACTGAAGATTATGTTTAAGGCGGAGTGTATACCTCAACACGAATAGCTGTAGCTTGCTGAAGCGACGATGAGTCTTTAGCATGCCACACAGCAGACACACACACTAAACGGTGGTGTATTTTTGTGCCGAGAAGGAAACAAAAATCAAGCCATCGAAATATGCATTCCACGCCGGATGAAACGACCGTATGATAAGTGTGGAGAACATGCTCCTGTGTGTGCTAGACAGTGGCGTGGTGCACGGAAAGTATGAGACGTTGCATACGCTTCGACTGCACTGTACTGCAAGAAGCAGCGGTCCAGCTGAAGTAACAAGCGAGGAAAAATACAATTGTACAAACAGATTGCATGTCAGAATGGTATTAGAAATAGAACCGCTTACAATTTTCTTTTTCGTTCTCATCACCACTTCCTCCATTGCTACCTCCCTCGTAGGGCAATCAAACCCGTTCCGTACGTATTCTAGCACTTTCAATTAATAACTGTTCCGCCCAGAACGAAAGATACATCACAGGGCGAACGGCAAACCATTTTGCCCCTGCGGGACGAGCAGCTTATATAAATGCAATGAGAACACAGGTTGGTCACCGGAAGAAAGTACAAACTGCTAAACGAAAGCATATCTACAAACCCGACCGGATGAGTATCGGAAGGGTGAGAAAGTTCTTTAGCGCTTGGTATCGTTGCACGCGACTGCCACTGTTTCGTGCTACGCTAATAAACGCTTCGAGGCCGGAAGTGCCCACTTGCCACACGCTACAAAATTAAACCACCCCGAGTGTGTCTTGCATCCTTTGGCCGTACATCCCCCGAAGGGCAGGATTCAGGCGATACCGTACCTTTGGAACATTAGCTTTTTCGCAAACGCATACAGCTCGAGGTCGAGCGCGTTCAGCTGGTCGATGCGGGCCCGCTGGCTCGGCGTCAGGCTGTTCATCGTCACCGTCGACACGGTGGTGTTGTGCTGCTCGAACGGTATCGCGAACCGTAGGTTGAACGTTTCCTCGAAGATGTACTGCGAGATCTTCTGGTACTCGGTCAGACCGAAGTAGGACATGGCCGCTAGGTTGCGCTTGGCGCTGGCCAGCATGATGCGGTCCCGTTCCGCACCCGGCATGTACGTTTTGTTGTAGCAACCGACCAGGGCCAGGTCGGCGAGCATGCGCGTCTGTCGGTTGGCGGCCAGATTGCTTTCGCACCCGGCGAACTCATCCAGCGCCACACCATTCCAGTTGGCACCTGTGCAGGAGGCAGAGAAAAACAGAATGTTCAACATTAGTTGGTGATAGGGATAACTTCAAACTACACTACGATATAACCCCATTCCCGACCTACTTCAAAACGTCCAGATTGTGTCTCGTCGAAGATGCGACGACAAGGTTTTCTCACACGGTCATACTACACTATTTATTTGCACAGCATAATTTCGGGCACCGTTAAGGCCATTCCATCCTTCTTCATCCATCCACATGCCTCATGGGCGTGTGTGTGTTTAGTGTAAACAAACCGTGGATACCTTCATGCGTACGAAAGACCAGCGGGGTTTGTACAAACATGAGTAACATCGAGGTCATAACCAAACATTTTCGATGTGAACGGTACAGTGTGAAGGCCGACTGGGTGAGATGTTTTGTTCACCGGGAACCCTTGATGCTGCATAACCAAACAATCAAACTCTCTTAAGTACTACAATATTTGATTACACGCGGTGTAATGAGCCAGCCGCTACGGAGTCAAACATCAAACAAATGAAAATCATATCTGTGTTTCTTCGTTTTCTGCTTCCCCCTGACAAACTCCATTAGAAGCAATCGAATACGTTTCGAAATCTCGAGTGAGAGCATAAAAATTGACAATAAAAATATAAATTTTATTATCAAGTATGTACGCTTAATTTTATTATCGTCATAAAATCCAAGTCTCTCCATTCGATCACTCGCTCCGTCGTCTGAAGATAAGATCCAACAAATGAATATATTAACACCGAAGGTGACATCTTTAATGAGTGTTTGAATTCGCACAAAGTTGCGTTAATTTGATTCAATTAAGTTACAATGATTGTGAGGGTTTCGACATTCTGCACTTGATTGACATTCACCGCCTAGACCATATATCAATTGTGTGTCATGAGCAGCTCTAAATAGCGCCTGATTCTAAAACGTAACTCAGTACAACTTTATATAAACACAACGTCGTCATCGACAGACCTCTTTCCAGGTTGCTGCATGTTGTGTGGCATAATGGGTAAAAAGTTTTCCACACGCAAACACACCAATTGCAAAGATAAGAATGCTGGATTAGACATTCAGATTGAACGGAATCGATAAGGGGGTGTGTATGTGTAGTAAATTTAATTACATTTGATGGTAGATAGCTCATTTGATTCAGCTAACCAAATCGCAAGCACGCCATCAAAGACAGGAACGTGTTTACAAACGCCTGCCAGTGTTGCACTGCTTTAAACCCTGGATGCATGGCAAATCTATCAATCTTTGAGTAATTGTGCGCGATCTCGTCAGCACACGTCCGGTTCGATTATGCTGACGATGTATGCGCATCTTTCCGAATATAAATATTGATAGTGAGCTGCACTGGCAAAGACACCTAGTAGTGTGTCATCGTTCGACCAGTGACGTTACGTCCGTGACCCATGAAAATGACGACGATGATATGGTTACGCTGTCGATGTTCGTTGGCCGATGGCCGTTTGTTTCCATTCGACACGGTTGATTTCACAGATCAATTGCGAAGTCGGAATCATCCAGTCACAGTGTTTCATTTCTCTTCACCCCATTTCACCCCAACGATGGAGGAAGAAGGATTATCATAATCGTTCAATCAGATCCATTGCCCTATAGAACCCCCGTTTAACCCCGCTACAGAATCAGACTCCTAAAGGCATGCTTACATCTCGTGCATCTGTGACTCCTCTCGACAACCGGTCCTGGACCAATCCCTATTCCATAAAGACATAAACTATTGTTCATACCGATGTCTGTCTTTCGGTCGTCATTGTCATTTTTTGTGTCGCCGTGTGCAAATGGTACATTTTTATGAAACCCCACCAGCATTAAATTGCAACAATATGAACTTCACCGCTTGTGTCCTCACTGTTGTGTTTGATCCTGCACCGCGAAACACCTCCGCAAGACGCCGGGCGCGCGTATAAGGCGAAAGCTTCACATCCAAAGGCCAACCCATCGGGGAGCAATTTCTTGAGCATCGACCCGAAGTCAACTTTCACGGAACTACGGGGGCAGGATGATGTCATGTCCCGGGCGGGTTAAAGTTATTTGGATCGGGAATAGATTTTGTGGAAGGCACACCAGGCCCCGGGAAAAATGGACAGAGGGGTACAAAAGGGAGGCTCCGGGCCAGCGGCATCGTTGTCGGTATGCAAATTTACAATCGTTGATATTACTTTGCACCGCGTGGCAACGAAAGAGAGCAGCACCAATAAAAGGGAACACCAAGGCAAGCCTCCAAAAGGTTCTGCGGACTAAAAAAAAAACACACAGAACCGAACACCGAAATGGCTTCTAGTGTGCGACGAGCAGCATCATCATGGCGCCACGGTGTGTTAGCTTCATTTGGTGTAGCATAAAACCAAACCGTGCAACCGTGTCTAGGGGTGGGGGATCTTCCAAGATGCTTCGTTATATGTTTTTGCTTTCTTGGCTTTTATTTTCTTCGTACAGCACTAGAAGCCACCGAAAGCCCGCTGGGAAGCATCAAGGCGTGTAGAAAAACAATTATATTCGCGTACATTTCGAGGTTAGCAAATACATTTGGGAGTCGAGCGCTTGGGGTCGAACCAACGAAATGGCACATTCAAATGGAAGACCATCGTCTCTCGTAGACCAAACTTCAGATGCTTGCTTGTATCCTGTCGTCTAGGTTCATCATTTGTCCCGTGTCTCGTCAACTTCTCTTCCCAACGAAGTAATGAATGTGCAATACGACGAGAAGGAAACGGGAATTACGTGGAACATTTCCTTTCTGCGCGTAACAGGACGCCACCAGAACGGTAAATAATTCCCCAAACGCCCGGTTCGATGGTTCCATTTGGCGGGATGAAAAAGAGCACATCGGAACATTTAAAAGGAAAATTCCCGCCAGTCCACTAGCATCGAGTGTGTTCAAAACGTAAACGAAAAATATATAATTTCCACCAGCAAAAAGGAAAACTACCGGCGCAAAACTAGCGTTGATGATGGAAACGGGACGATGGGCACAGAAAAATAAATTTCCAAATCCCGGTTGTGGTCATTCCAACGCGCCACAAGGACACATCATACCCTTTGCGTATGCTTTGCTGTACACTGCTCACCCAGGGGGCCAAATTTGACGTACACAGGGTTGTTACAATGAGACATTTGGACGGTTTCCGGCTGGGCGTTTTGGGCCCATTTTTCTTCTTTTTCTACAGAAATAATATACACAATAAAGGAACCTCTCACATTCTCAGCCAACACCCGACGTGGGAGTTTGGGAAGGACGTGATCAAAGTTTGAGCAACGGAAATATGATGCCGGAGCAATTCCGCCAGAGCCTTTGGTAACGTTATTCGTTCGCCTTTATCTCCGGAAGAAAAGTGGCAAGCTTTTGTCAAACAAACGATTATAACTCAAACAAAGTACCAATCCCTCCAGAGACTGTTCCTCGACATTTTCCAGGCGGCCAAAATACACTTGTGCTTTGGACCTTTTTTGGGACGTACGACTTGGATCTTCGCATCGTCCGTCGATTCGTGGGAGATGAAATTGACTTTAAGCTTTTTTTTTCTCATCCATCCTAACCGGTACAATAGTTAAATGAGAAATTATTAAAGAACGAGTTTTCATTACATGGCAAACATTTGGCAGGATTGGGATGGAAAATGTCACCCGAAATAAAAATGGTAGCAAACAGAAAGCTTCCTTTCTCTCATTACTTCCACATTCCAGGACACCACGGCTTAGAAGAAGACGGCTGTTGTGTGATGTTCGTTAATTCTGCACGAGTTCATATCGTATGCCGAGGTTGTTTAAATCAAAATCTCAATTTTCCATTTCTTTTGCAGTTACGACTACTAACGTGCCGTGCTTTATGTCAATGGGAAGGGTACGCAAGCAAAAACGGGGAAGCCCAGAAAAGGAATCAACGTTTGTGGAAGACGTACACCGAACACCTTTTTGGAACCGACTAATGGAGAAACGATGAAATGTTACTTATTTCATCCCGGAAGCCAACAAATGAGGAAGAAAGGACAACACCGGTGGCTTTGGCTTCCGGACACACTCACACATGGCCAGTACTACTTCAAACTTTCACTCCGTGTGTGATGTGGAGGCGTGTGTGTGTGTTCGTGGGCATCAAACCGTACAGTACGATTATTTTCTTATGCAAATAGATGCATGTTAGGGAAGATTAAAAACTTGGCCATGAATTATTCATTTCCCATCCTTTGGAGACGACGAGAGCACTGGGACTTTTACCCAACACATTTTTTTTTCGCCCACATTTTCTCTCTTTTCGTTCTTCGCGGCCATTTGTGTGCTGAAAAACATCGACCACAAACGGTTTCTACACGCAAACCAAAATCGACACCCTATTTATCCTCGTAGCCAGTGCCTTCCGTTTACCCTGGCCTGACAAATCTAACCATCGTCAGCAAGCATCATCATCAGCGACGGCTTTCGGTAGTACGCCAACGAACGTTATTGGAAGAATGAGGGAAACCAGCACATTCGCATCACCTGGTGCTCATCGTCCTTCGAGCTTCCCGGCATTATGAGCTGATCATATACCGGTTGAGCAATTTCTGCGGCGCGGGAAACCCCATTTTCCATCACTTTATTTTCTGCTCGCTGCAGAGTGCGCGATAAGCAACATGAAAACGATATTCATTTTCCATTTTCATGAGTCCTGTTCGGGAAACGAGGTGTTTCGGGGTGTAGAGGTGTGGTGACGTGATCGGAGAACTGGGGACAGCCACTCTTACACGTGTACGCGCGCGTACTATGGAGACAGCGCGTTCTTTCCGCTCAGCGACAGAATAACATGCGGGCACAACAAGCAACAAACCGATGACTTGCAAATGTATAACCGCAATCTGTAACTGAAAGATGGTTCGAGGAAAATTTGCACACAGGAAAACATGCTCCCCGAACACCAGCCATATAGAGGCGGCGGGTGGGAAGTTTTCCTCCAATTAAAAATAATGAGCAACGGTGTCGATTCGCCAATGGAGGATCGTTTTCCTCTTCGGTGACGCTTCTCCAACCCAACATGGAGTGCGTTTTTCATTCGTTATCTTTTCCGCGACTTTGCCTGCACTTTATTTGTAGCAAAAGCTTCTATTTGAAATTGTTTCTCCTTGGATACAAGTTTGATTTTAATTGTTTATGACTCAACGAACGCGAGTGCGAACATTAAAGAAAAAAGAATCGTGTCAGCTGATAAATTATATAAATAAGTGAATAATAACAACGGCTTTTGCTGTATCGTACTAAATCAGCAGCACATTTGAAGCTTGATTCAGCGCAAAATTTTGAAACAATTTAAACAATTGCCAGACGTTGAATCATAAACTGTTGAGCACCTCAGGGCTATGTTTCGGATTAATCGTCCAACGAAATGATTTATAGCTTATTCCAAAGATGATAACGCCATTTCAACCACGATCGTTCCACTAGTAAGCTTATTCGAGGGCAAATAATCCAAACAATCCAAGGATTGGATCAACTCATTTGTTGTGTGGCTTATTCCATCACCAAGCAAATTAGAACAAATCGTGAATCGGATGATCCTTGATGATCTGGCCGAAATTGGAACAGATAATAGTTCTACATATTATTACATAAATAAAGCCGTATAATTTGGGAGTCTGAAACGAGCAACTAGGCCATATATTTATTGTCAAATTATCTTTCCTATTAAACTACTTTAAAGTTGTCGATAGAAAAGATTAATAATAGATCGGTATTACTAAATGATGATGTTTAAGACTGAACACCAAGACTTAAGACGATGGACCTGGCCCAGTCAGAGTGTGCTCTTTTGAGTTAACAGAGCAACATCCTCAAGACAGGATAGTCATTTATTTGTTCCAAGCTATAACTTACATCAGAAAAGACCACTGAAAGAAAATATAAGATGGAAAGACGCTATCGCCTAGTTTATGAAATTTCTCAATTGAATATCACTGGTCAATTCTTCATTGAACAATTCTGCCACGAAACGTGACTCAACGTGCAATGGTGCTTCGTCCAGATAAAAATTGAATACGCTCGGCCCATTAAGCACACCCAAATTACTGACCCTTGTGAAATTTCTGCCCTTAGCCGACTACGTTCTCGCGAACGCCGCTCGGTTTAAAGACAATAACAGTTACACTACGGCAACCATTCCAACAATTTATGTCTCCGTGACGCTACCCAGAAACGATGTAAATTTGCTTCCTTGAGATGTGCAAACTGCTGGGTTGAGGCAATCGCGTCAAGTGGACGATGGATCTAAAATAAAACCACAATGATTTCGGTTTTATTTCCATCGTTCAATCGAATTTTGGGGTTTTCGGACCGCGAACAAGGCAAAGAGATAATGCGGGTGAAAGATAGCATAAAACCGATACGACGGAGCTAGGAATGGGTGTTACGAGTTGGTTTGGTAGATTGCCGTATCGTATTGGATTTCGTGACCATAAAGGGGAAGGAACGCAATTTTCATTTTCTTCATCCTTTCCGGTGAGGCACAAAACTACGTACGGGGACGGCACATGTTGGCACCTTGCATGTTTGATGCTTGAATGGTGAAACCGGAAGAACGTCACTGACGCTAAAAGATTTTCCTTGTATAACTTAACCTCCGCTATCGTGGAATAGCGCATTTGACAATTTATTTTGGGAAGGAATGTATTGTACGGAAGTGGTACGTAGCACCGTTTTCCTATTCGTAGGAAAATTTATTCAAAATGGTGAATAGATAACCCAAAGAAGGAATGAACGTTTCGTTAAAAGGTTTAACTGAGGCAAGATAAGCATAAGGGATATTTATTTTCTGGCGATGGAAAACTTGATGCAGCACACGCATACATTTGTATTTTTGCTGTCTAAGGAAGGGACTAAAGCATTGCTTTACACAATGATATTTCGTTACAGTTTTTCCAATTTAACAATTGTTTTTGTTTTTTTGTTTTTGCAAACTGCAATATAGTCTCGTTTCGGCCACATCAAAAAACCAAAGTGTTGGTAGGGAAACAAAAAAAAAGCGTAATAAAATGAAATTGAAGTTGTGAAGGAAAGGATACTTGAGATGAGCAAGACCCAGGGGGTAGAAATGGCCTTCCGAGAACAAACGGGAAGTGGTGAGTGCACTTGAGAGAAACGAACTTCGAAGCGGACAACACGGAACAACGAACCAACATATAAATCCACCTTCAACTGAGCACCGAGCTGACGAACCGCCGGATCCTAGAACTGATCGAAGCGAAACAGTGGTAGGAAGGAGTTGCCATTTTCGCTATTCATCTATTTCAGTTCTCCCCGAGAGCAGAATAAACGAAATCAAACTCAGCTGAGTGGATCTCTCTTTGTTGGACAAGGCTAGCAGAGGAAGGGTGGCAGGCAATCCCTTAGGGGGTGCTTTAGCTTGTGTTGGGGTTATCCTTCGGAGAACAAACTCACCCCCCCCCGCATCTGGATGGCAACATAGCGCGCAGGCTGTGGTTGTGTTGACTAGCTTCTTCATTTGGCTATTATTCCGGGCTCCTCTCTTTGCATGATCTGAACATATAAATCTCTTTCAACCGTGCTTACATTTGCCATGTACATGTACAAGAAAGTGAAAAGAAGGAAATCTGCAAACCCACCGTGTTCCATAACTGAATGTCTTTATGTTTGCCCCACAGCCTCGAGACATTCGAGACCCGAAAGGGAAATAAATATAAAGCAACGAAAAGGATAATTCTACTTCAGAGGAAAACCAGGACACCTATATGTACATATATATTTGTGTGGAGAACGAGGTTCTATCCGATATTTTCTCGAGCAGCATAAGTATAACTAGTGATAAGATGGAGACAAAAGGAAAAGTCAGCCCTTGCGGAAAGGTTCGGTGTTTTCTATGAAATCAGAAAAGCGAGATCATGTTTTAGAACATATTAAAAACATATTGGTTATTATAACAACCAGCAATGCCTATCACTCCGGAGACCGCTCCGGCTTCATGCTGGAGCCGGCTCCGCTCCAACCGCTCCGGAGCGGTGCTGGAGCCGGCTCCCCTCCAACCGCTCCGGAGCGGTGCTCGCTCCGGTCGCTCCGATCGCTCCGGAGTGGTGCTTGCTCCGGTCGCTCCGGAGCGGTGCTTGCTCCGGTCGCTCCGGAGCGGTGCTTGCTCCGTTCGCAAGGATAGCTGTTTACCTTTGTTTTTTGTTGTTTTTTGTACGTATCCATGTAATACTTTTTCGCACATACACAAACATTGACATCCACAAAGTTGCATTCAGTTTCCGTGCGGGTGTTTGCGGTGGGATTGGTGTTCGCTCCGGAGTGGCTGGAGCGATGTTCACTCCGGAGCGGGCTAGAGCGATATTCCGGAGCTCGGTCCGGAGCGGTTGGAGCGGTCGGAGCGGAGCCGCCTCCGGAGCTCGCTCTATACATGTCTGGAGCGGATTTGCCCATCACTAATGCCTATGACATCAACTTTAGCTAATGTCTTCCCCCCGAAGTCATTCAAAGAGAACTGAGCGAATAGCTTCATACAACAGTCTAACCACCAGGACTTTGTTGTTACACTGGGTGGGATTAAACTTGTACGGCTTCAATATTCTCCTTATGAAATTAAATGCAGTATTAGTTACAAAGCACAAAAGGAAAATTTGACTATGACGCTTCATGCGTGAATTCAAATAAACCCAATAGACATAATCTCCACCGACATGGATGAATGAATGGATGGATGAGAGCCGTACCCAGTATAGAATAATGCCGTAATGCTGTGGTTTTCCAAAACTGACCAAAACGACTCCTCCCCCATTGCTTGGTGTGTTTCGTCCTATGGTAGTACTTTTTCGTGTATAGCACTGAATTGTTATATTGAAATTTTCCTGTTTCCGTTTCCGGCCCAGCGGGTCAAAAAATGTAATGGACGGGGAGAGGAAGCAAATGAATGAATTGGAGAAAAAGGTGCAGAGAAACCTCATCATTGCCGGCCAAAAACGTCGAGCGCCATTGTCGGTGCTACCCGAAGTGGATACCCCCCGCTGGGAGACACAATTTGATGAAATTAAACGAATTGCCATTTCCGGGGACATTGGTATTTATGCAGCATTTCCCAACCGGACACCGACCAAACTCCGGCGAGAGTCAAAATCTACCGATTTTTCGTCAACTTCAATGTCTCCCCCCACCCCAACACATTATTTTGTTGGTCGGTTAAGGCAAATGAATAAAAGCTGAAAGTTCGAAGGAAATGAACGATCGAGGTTACATTGAACACAGTGAGAGGGGAGCAATGTCGTCCTTCTTTTTTTTTTGGCACGATAACCGGAAAATGAATGCTGGAAAATATAACCCCAAGATCCCCAATCCTAAACCATTTGGTGACATCCAACTCTCGAAACCCAATTCCATCTCACAAATCGCTTCCGGCGACAAACGGAAAGGATTTCTTTTTTTTGTGATCGTTCTATTCTCCGAAAAAGGGAAAAAGTTTTACGAGTTAGCATATAAAAACGCTACCACAACCTTTTGAATACTGAAAAGCGATGCAAAAATAAGAAAAAAGTTGCGCAACACCATTTGGAGCTAACTTCTTTTTTTTCGTTGTTGTCGCTCATTCCATCCTTCAACATCGAATCCGAACAACAATAAAAAAGCAAAAGCTTCCTCTGTGCAAATGCAAATGTTGCTCGCTAAATCCGGAAAAAGGATCTTTACGAGAAACGGAAATTCAAATTATCTTATCCTCCCCTTCTTTCGATGATTAATTCTATTTTTTTCCAATCGAATACTTTGTCCGTTTCTTCCCAATCTGCTGCCCCCATGACTGCTACAGGGGGTCCTCCATACCAACATTTCACAAGCATTGACATACCATTACACTGATCAATATCCCTTAGCTGGAAGCGGTTGCGCATCATTGCACGGCTAAATTGTGCCGGAGGGCTGGCTGGTTGGAACAGGATTCGTTTCAAAATGGATGAATTTAAAACAACAAAACTGTCAAGCTCGCATAACAATGTTCCAAGTTAACGTCAGCTTCCAGTGCAGTAATCGTCCTTCGTTGTTTTTTTTTTTTGTTCAGTGCACTGTTCCACTACAAAATAAAATCTAAAACAATCCTTACATTTGTTCATCGGAGCGTGCTAGGTAGTGGTGCATTTCCAACACAGCCATTCGTCCGACCGGCAGGCAGCAGCAAATTGATGACGACGATAGTTGACTATTTTTAACCAATAAAAAGTCGTTCTATCAAGCCCGCGTGTAGATAGAATGTAGAGAAAATACGAATAGAGCACGAGGAACAATCCATGACCCTTTTTCCAGAAGGTAACCCACAGCAGGGAATCCTGAACCAGGTGAAACTTTTTCTCCACTTCCTGTTGTTCGTTTGTCCAAGGTCGGCGGCGTTGCAACAAACTAGGACGGCGCAATGGAAATCGTTGCCGAGCGGGAGAAAAAAACAAGAGGAAAAACAAACTAGTTTTCCCACAATTGGTTCCTATTTTTTTGTTTGTTTGCTTTGTATTTTCCCATTTTCACTCGCGACGAAACGCTAACGATCCCAGAAGTGAAAGGTGAACGTCGAACGCGGTTGAACTTCATTATCCTGACAAAGGGAGAACTCGGAACCAATATTTTTTTTCTATAAGGAGTGTGATCTCGTATGGATTTTTAGCTCTAGCGGAAACTATTTCCTGATTATGACGGAGCGGAGCACAATTTCGTGCCCCAATTCCCTTATGCTGGCAGGGAAATGAAAATGGAAAAATGAGATAAAAATATAATAACAGCATCAATGCCGCACACTTTTCCCGTGCCGGACGGAAATGCACGGACACGTGCACGCTATATCACCATGATGGTGCTAATGTTCTTCGGAATCTCTAAATAAGAAATGTCATGAATGATTGGAAAGGTGAAAATAATGTTCATTATTTCTGCACTACTTCTCGCGATGCCGACGATCGCATTCTGAGATTTAAATGATCAACGTTTGCCGTTCATGAGCAAGCTTTGGATGAACTTTGAGTAAATACACTCGC
>KI423488.1:0-14850 GCA_000473375.1 Anopheles culicifacies
CCCCGAGTGTCTACCGTCGCAACCCAAACCGCTCCATCCGACGGAACGGACCAATCGAACTGGCGGACGATAAATGCTCCAGCGAACGTTCCAACCAACCAGCAAAACGGGCGTAACAGAGTGGAAGAGATAAAACAGACGCAGCCGTTTCTGCGATATGTCTCGCACGCCAGCCTGTCCACCAACCCCATTTCTGGGGTCCGAACCTACCAGTGCTACCGTTTTTAACCGGAAAGAACGCGTACGTCAAGGGGACAGCAGATTTATCGTTGGTGCGCGGTTGTGCTGTTTCGTTCCGATCCCCGGGGATCGTGAGAAGTAAAAAAACAAAAGATTTCAACGCACACAAGCGCACGAAAGCGGTGCGCGCGCCTTGCGTCACACGGTAGCGACAAGTTATGCTCTCGGTGGTCTGTTTCGCTAATCTCGCGTGCAGCTTTATGCGGGTGGAAACGAGACAGAGCACAGCACAGTCGAAACCGGGCCCTGTGTATGTAACGCTCAAAACCAGTAAGCATTTACACTGCCACATGCATGCAAGCGTGGGGCTTTATTTATTTATTCGTGTAGCGCACAGCACATTATATACCGTGCGCGGTGGAATACATAAATACATCTAAACGGAACCGTTTGCATGCTGCATTCTATTGGGCGTTCGTGTAAAGACAGGCAGCTCGCACATAACCGTTTCTGGTGCTGCTGCTGCTGCTGGCGGGTGAGCATTATTGAGCAGCCGAGAGCAAAGCTGAAGCGAGAGAGAGAGAGCTGCCCAGATCGACTGTTGCTACTTGTCGCGCAATCTTTTGACATTAAGTATACGCAAGTCGACTGTCACAGCACCAGGGCGTAGAGGGTTTTTTTGGGGAGAAACTCCAAAAGGTTTGGACCTCTAGCACTATTATGACAAGCGAAAGCGAGACAACAGCAAGAAACGGTCGAAAATATGCACAGAGAACGATTTTTTTAAAAGATTGTTTAAGTAAATGTTTGAGAAAGAAGAAACTAACCTCTCAATTCTAGATTTTTTTTTCAAAAACCCTAATAAACAGCCTAAAAATTCTTATTTAAGTTTCTCTTATTAATTTGCTTAAATAAAGCCAATTTTAAGTAACAATTAGCATTGGTAATTGTTTATTTCTTAAATTTAGTTTCAAAAATGAAAATTCAATCGATGAAGTACATAAACAAGATGTAATTTCACCATTTTTGCTTCCCAGTTCCCCAGTGGTCTACGAACCCTGCACCACAATCCACCTAGTGGACAATTATCGAAGTGTAAACAATTGTTTAGCATTCTTTGCCTTTTTTTTCTTTCCCCCTTACCAGGTGCACTGCGTACACCGCTAGCTAGGAAACCACGCCTCCTTTTTCTATCATTCGCCATTTTTGCGTGTTTTTTTTTTCTTCCTCGATGACGAGCATACATTGGGCTGCAATGTCGTTCTCCTTCGACAAGTTATGTGCCTTTTTCTTACCCTTAAATCACGGATCGAACGGATTAATTGTGTTCCGCGCGGTAGCGTTAATCTTAGACATTAAGGCCTCCATCAGCTCCACCGTCCTCGGGTTCCACCGTTGGTCGTTGAATTCGAGCGTTTCGTCGGTATGTAAAACTGCTCGAAACTCGCTCCGTCGTGGAGCTGATTCACTTTACATAAATGTGTTATATATCTGGCTGTGTGCCTCTGACGCATCGCTCCCACCACCCCTCTTCCTCTGATGCTGAGGATAGGGTGGATGAGTGGAGGTGCCCGGAACGGCTCCTGCGCTTGGTTTTTGAAACGTTGCAATGAAGGGAGCGGGCGTGAGAAGAAGCTGAACAGCATCACTGAAACGGCTACTAGTTTCTAAGAGCATCACCGTGCGCATGCTGTCCTGCTCATACCCGCACCTAACCTCACCGAAATAAAAACCCATTCATTTCGAGTTTCAATCTTCTTCCGTCCTACGCGGCACACCGGTCGTCGGGTAGCCCCTATCTCACACCTCACGCTCACCACGACCCAGCACGGCAGCCGCACGTCCTCCACTCTCACCCGCAAAAACGGGCTTCTCTTTCACACGTTCGTAACTACCACTTCCACTGTGCCCCACGTACCTTCAGCTATTCTTCTGCTGTGGTTTTTTTTGTTGTTGCTGTGTGCCTTCGGTGCAATGCGGTCGGTAACGTGCGTTACAGCGCGTGTGAGGCTAATGCCTTCCTGCTCTGGCCTGCCCGAACAGCGAACCCTGCCATGTCTGTAAATACTCAACGATGCCGATATACATCAATCGGGATACGGAAAAAAAAGGGAGCCCTCTTGCTCAGCGGCTGATCTCGACCGTTTCACTCTTTTCCCTTCATTGCTGCTATCTCTCTTTCGTTCCTTCCCGCTCTAGCGCGCGTGCGTTTTGCTGCTTCTGCACGGGTCTCTCTTGTTTCCTCGTGCATCGCCTGCTGCGTCGATCGTTTCGTCGTGTTTCTCGTTTCAGCGTGAAGATCAACAACGATTGCTTTATGTATATACGGTGCTCGCATCGCGTCGCTTCGTTTCGCTCGCACAGCTCGGAATCAGCCCCCGGTGTTGCGGTGTGTATATTTCTCCGCCAGCGCCCCGAGAAGAAGGCGCTACTTTTGCCTTGGAAAGAAGTCTTTTGACTTCTGTTACTAGCAACGGCCAATTCCAGTAACCAATCCCATCCGTTCGCTCACGTACGGAAGTTGCAGTAAGCGGCAGCAGCAACAGCAGCAGCACTAGCGGCAGCACCACCAGCAGCAGCACCACTAGCAACAGTAACAGCAGCAACAGCAGCAGCAGCAACAACAGCAGCCAGACCCGAGACCTATCGATATACCAGCGCCGACACGGGCGCGTTAAACGATCATTCGAACTCGATCGAACGAGAACGCTTCGCCGAGCTACTCTCCCGTCACGAGGGCCTAAACGTTTGTTGCGAGCGAAATTATACTGTGTTGTGTGCACCGTGTCACCGAGCCCGTTACTTAAAAAGCCGTACGCGGTAGTTCTGTTTCGTCAAGCCGTGTGTTTGTGATTTTACGCCATCGAGCCGAGGTTTTCTCGTGCATGAAGTGAAAGTGAAACGGTTTTTTTTTCTGTACAACAAACGAAAGATTCACGTCCACACGCTAGCCTAGCCAGCAAGCAATCGATCCAGTGGCTGCTTTGTTTGTGCATTGGGAATGCTAAATTGGTGCGTACGTAGTATCACAAGTGTACCGTAACTACAAGCGTGTTGCAAAAGTGACGCAAAGTCCGGATGAGTGTTGCATCTGACGTTTTGAGTGCGCTTGAATGAACGATTATAAACGAGTTTCAATAGAATTGAAGCTAACAACAACAGAGAAAACCCACCCAGCAGCAGATTGAGAGTGGAGAAAGAGGTTAAACGCTTTTCAAGAAACATTTTTTAAGGTAAGTTTTATCATTTTATAACATTACACAATCATTTGTTTTATTAATTGATCTTTAAAAAAATGCGAAATTTAAAGCGTGCGCTGAATTGCCGACGGCATTAGGCGCGTTCGGGCGTTCGGGCTTTAAGTCGACTTAAAGCGGCGCGCCACAAAAAAAACATAACGTGCGTCAAAAAGGTGCGCACGGATAATGGGCCGTTTTGCACAATTGTGCAAATCGAGAATCCAATCGAATCGAATCGATACAGGGAAAGGAAAAACCAAACCACCATTTGCTACCGTAGCGTAACGGATGGAAATAACGAATAATCCTCCCCACCCCGAGGGGTCCGCACGAATCGCGCCACGGCAAATGGCCGGCTACCGGTTTTACGCAATTGGCTACTGGTGTTGCAGCGCGTGGGAAAAAGAGAGAGGGCTGCGCTTCGGTTGGCGCAGGTATACATATACAGGAAGAAGAAGCAAAAAAGCCCCGTGAGCGAGAAAACCAGTAGCACGTGGTTGCTTGGGATGCTGCCGCTATAGTCGCGTTGTCTTCTTGGGTGTACGCGTTTCTCTCCCTACTCCCGCATTTCGGGAGCTTTTTTCCACATTGGCCGGTGCGTAACACCGGTGGCGCTCGGATTTTGGGGTGCGCAAAAGAGAAAGGAGAAAAGAACGATGGCGATCATCAACGGCGTTAGGCGTTAGCTCGTTAGGCCGCTCGTAATTGATTGTCGCAGTACATTATTTAGCGGATTGTTGTTTCTTTTTTTATTTGTCTTTTAAAAATCAATGACTCAACGCGTTATGTTCACCATAATTAGTGGAGAATAAATTGTCAGGTAATGAAGTCATTTATCGGCCTGAAATGGAACGAAGGGGACCAACAATTACAACACATGCCATCAACGGTGGAAGCCGTTCGGACAAACATTTGCCATCTACAGCAACGCTCGAGATTGCGGTATCTGCCGTTTGTCATACCCGTGAAGTATTCGTCATCGACGCCCGCAATTTACAAATGCCGTAACCCGAAAACCAATGTTTCGCTACATGTTCCCTCAATTAGGCGGACAGTTGTTTGATGGTTGTTTTGCAAAAGGTTGGCCACGGGGGAGAGCAGCACAACGAAAACAACCAAATCTTGTTCATCGCCAAATGCGGTTCCAGCACCGACGGGAAGGTGGGGGACTTTTCTGATGTGATTTCACTCGGCGAATCGGTAGTTACCGGTCGCGTCGCAAGATAAGGAATCGGCCGAGAATCGTTTGTACGACCGTGTACATACTTACTGGTCTGTGCGGGTTGGTTTCCACCACTGAGACGGCACAGATCAAACGTCCCCTCACCTCGTGCCTCCCCGTTTGGAAACTACTTCCGCTTTGATGATGATCTGGCCGCACAGTCGAACCAGTTTGAACCGTTTTCACCGTTACGGAGACGGTGGCAATTTGGCGGTTTGTCTCGTCGGAACGCTTGCCCCGGATGTCGTAAAAATCACCCCCCCAAACCTGTTCCGACTGACTTTTTGGACATCGTTCATCGTTGGGTTTTCGAAGCTGTCGCGATGCTCCAAAAGCTGAAGCTAATTTATTGACGGGGCCCTCCGATAGCCGGCGGGCAACCCGAAATCGGTACCGAAATGATGATGCTGGTGACGAGATCTCACCAAATAGTCGGTGGTAAGATTTATTGGCGGTGAGTCTCTGCCGTGTGAGTGTGCCTCTATTTCTGGACTGGAACTAGAACAGTGTCGCGTGGGAAGAGCACGGTGTGTTGTTTTTTTTGTTCATCTGGCGGTGTCTTTAGTTGACCCAACTCCAGCTAGATTCATTCAAACCGTACGCCACCCGACACATTTTGCGGGAATAAAGACATAGATTTCGTTTTTACAAGAAAAAAAACCTAGAAAGAGCATCCTTTTTTGGATCCTTTTTTTGTGACGTTCGACCCACTGGTTGATAATTTGTTGAGTCACCAGATTCATTTATCATGTTCAGCAGTTTGTCGATCGGGAAGAGATACTGTTGAGCTCAAAAGGAAAAAAAGCAGCTTTGGTTTGATCCGAGATCGAATCGATTGGAAGCATTCGGGGCAACTCTGTCCTCTTCTAGACTTTCTTATTTTCTCTCCCTAACACGCATGACAGTAGAGTGTGTTGATGTTTCGAGCTTAAAGTCCACTCGATCGTACGATATCTTGACCGAAACGATCGCACTTTAGGGCGCTGAAGTGATTCCGAAGAAGCGCGGCATTGATTGTCCAGTCTCGTTGTAATGGGATGGTACTCATGAATGGAGAGTGGCGGGCTTAAAAAAAAAGGATGCTAGAAAGGACTTCCATCCACTGGATGCATTCCAGGTTTTGGGTAACAATGCATCCAAGGTGCTTGACGAAACATGCCCTATCATTGCAAAGTGGGTGCAGTCATTTTTCATATCCTGAGGTATGCGTATCCTTTGAGGCATTTTCCTTTGGCTGGCTGCTCCTGAATTGAGTCTTTGAATGACTCGTGAGCGCACCATAATCGATCCCGTGCGCCTAACGTTGCGTGAATGAAGTGGCTGAGATGGAATCAATAAATCATGCGCGTTTCATTCATCCTCGTCTAGACAACGGATTTTTTCGGGTCGGGAGTGAAAAAAGAAATAGTTCAAATTCCAATTGCTCCAAGGCAAGGCATTTTTCCAAAGCTTCGTTTACCGGCGTACAATGTCCGGACGACACTTAGACACCACGACACCTCACTGCGGCATGCGTGTGATCCCGCAAAAAAATGAGCTAGAGAAAAATGGCCACACAGGTGAGCCGTGTGTGGAGAAAAACCCTCGGCCTCGTTTTCCGCTCATTAATCACAATGTAGTGTCTTGTAGGGCCATGTCCCGAGCCGGCCCGACCATGTATCTGCATCTCATGTGAGCAAAATTGTTGCTCGAAAAAGAAAAGAAACAAAAAAACACAAGCAGACCACCCGATGCGGTGGTTCGTACCTTTCCATCTCTGCAGCTTCCGCCTTCCAGTGCCGGACACGAGACATTCTATCCGTCGGCGAGGACGTTACGCTAAAAATTAACAGCAGATTTCCATGTCCAACACCGTTTGCAACTCTGCACTTCCCATTTTTTCGAACCGAACAGCACGGTTGTGGAATGTGCAGAATGTTAGTGTGGACAACAACAGGAGCACCAAACCAAACACGCGGGCACTAGTTGCAGGCGCTGGCCGACGCACTGCACTGCGCCGCAAGACGAATGCACTTTATTACGATGATGACGACGGCCTGGGATGGGAAGATGTTGTACCGAGCGCGGATGCCTTCCCTTCATTTTCGCTTGTCGTTGCCGCAAGACACTATGCAAGGCGAGTCTTAAGTCACCGGCGTTGACGGTTTACAGGGCGTGCGACGGTCGTAGGCGATAGAGCGAGTGTGTGTGTGAGCGTTTCACTTTTTTTCTCTCCTTCTCTGCTTCACGTCGACGTAGATGGCGTGTGAAGTGGATAATTCCGTAATGCAACACTTCCTTGTTATCGCCATCGTTTGCAATAAGTTAATCCGGCACTGGGATGCCGTTGAAAGTATCTCGTCCCCTTACGTGTATTTTGCGTTGCGAAGAAATTGGCCTCGATTTTCCAGAGCACTTCATCCGGTCCGGCACTCATCCCGAGCTCGCTGTGTGTGGCTGTTTCCTTGGAAGTCGTTCTTCAATTTAGTTGTTTCGAAACACTTTGAAGAATTTGAGACCATCCTTGTCAACTCCCAGCTCCGGGCGTTTTGTTGGCAATTGTTGCACAGATAGAGTCACACACGCACACGCTGTTTTGGCAATAAAAAGGAACGCCATTGTTCATGTAATGCGAATGGAGTGAGAGCGTCCTTTAGTTGTGTATTTTGACCCAAAAAGCCACATGATGGGCAAACTTCGAGGTGCCCTGGTGGTAGAATAGACCAGCAAGCTCCTCACACCAGGAGATCCGATCGGGTGAGCGCGGATCGAGACCTGACGATTGACCCAATCGTGCACCCCAGCACGAAACAATGGACCATCCAAGACCCTGAGCGTGTTCGGGGTGGTCTGAAGCCAGTAAGGCCGAGCAGAAGACATGCAGGATTATTACCACTCATGTCGAACATCTGCTAAACAGCCGGTACGCAACTGCTCATGACTCATTGTGCAGGCTGGTGGCGGACCAACCTTACACGAATGCGAGAAGTGACCTCGTTCAGGTAAATCATGGCAAAACTTCGTCGACAATTACTCAAGCTCTTCGAAACCGAAACGAGGTGCTACCAATTCCCAACCAGTGCGCGACAGTACGCTAATGGGACGGGGTATTAAAATTGCGACCGATGGGCAAATTACTTCCCCACCCCCCGCCGGGACTCGGTGACCTCAGCAGCTAAAACCGAAACACCGACATACGCTGCACTGAATCATGCGCTGATTGAACTGTGTCCGAGACCTTTGCGCTTGTTTAGCGGTTGGTGTTTTGAAAAATGACCACAGAGGGTGTCATATAAGGGAGGAAGAAAGAAAAAAACAAGAGGCAATCTTCAACTACATGCGCGCGCGCACCCTTACGTCATGGAAGGTCAGCCTCCCGGTGCCGACGACGTCTTTGAGGTTTGACGAGTTTCTTTGTCCACATGGCTCTATGAATCATGGTGTGTTAAGTAAGCGTTTCTGTGTGTGTTTTTTTGCTACATTTCTACGTCAGCAATCGCGGAGGTACGTTGACAAATGTCAAAATGTCTTCTATGTTCCCCAATTGGACTTTATTGCGATGTTTTGCTCCGAAGGAGTTTATTTTTTGCTGGTAATTTTGACACCGTGTGGTTAGCTGATTAAATATCATTCTTTCCGTGAAGATATAGTTTCATTTTCTCAGGAAATAAAAAAAAATGCAGGTGGCATTTAGCAGGGTTTCGCATTAAAGGCCCCCTGTGCAAGGCCCGGTTGCATCCCCTGGGTCGGAAAGCTGACATAAATTATAAGCAACTTAATTTCCCACCCACCGCTACGGTTGGCAATAAATTTCAATTAATACGCGAACACCGATGTATCTTGGCTTTTTCGGCTACCGATTTGCGGGCCCCAAAAGCGCATCGTGGCCGACAGCAGCGTTTGGAGTATCACGCGCCTCCATTACGGTAGCCAGCAAGCTAACAAGCACCGGGAGCAAATATCTTGACAAGGGCAAACCGTGTGCTCTGCATGATCCAATGAGGGGTGTGTATTTTTTTTTTATTTCAACTGCCTTTGACAAGCTCCCACTGTGAAGAATGGATTATTTATCTGCAACACGATGAATCAATTAGTACCGAATCGAATGCTCTCAGCATGGCTTTTTTTAAAATGCAGTTTAGGTCTTCTGTTCTGGTTTTTCAGTTATTTGTGCTAACTTGGAAGGGTAACGCACTTAAATTAGCTTCAAATAATGTAAAGGAGACGGGAAACGAATTTTATCAATTTTAATAAATCATGATGTATATACAGCTTCCGACCAGCTTCCAGCATTCAGCTCTTGAAGTTTACGAGAGATGTCCGCAAATGGTGATGTGTGGAGGTGGACACATCCTTAGCGTGCGATCGCGATCTATCAAAACCCACGGCACGATCAAGCTAACATCCACCGGGTAGTTAGATGATGGTACGCGTAGGAAAACCGGTGGCTAGCGAAACGAGTTCCACCGGCAGGTCATCAACACTCACGGGTGTACTGCTGGACCGATTAGGTGTGACTACCCGCCACGATGCGAATGTTTTACGATCACTAATTTGATCACCAACCAAATCCAGCAACCCAATCCAAAGTGCCCAAGTACCCAAACGTGGACGGAACTCATAAACCGAGCCAATATCGATTAAACAGGCGACACGGATGCCATTGCGTTCGTCTGAGTAGCGAACCTCTTACGAGCTTCCGTGTGTGGCTTTATTCGGCTAAACAGTCGCTTATCAGTGGCAAAGATCACACGGGCAAGGGCAAATTCGAGAAGCCAGCATTAAGAAGTTTAAGTGTTCTTTATTCGATAAAGCTAAATAGCCTTAAAAACAAACTCATTCATACGGGACAAAGGGGCAAAAAACAAAAAAGGAGGAAAATATAAAGCCACAAACTGCATAAGTGTCCATCGGACGGTGTTTAAATTGCGGTGAAGTAGCATTTATCGTTTCCGTGCGCTTGTAGCTTTGAGAGTGTTTTATTGCACTCAAAAGCCACGGTTCGGGTGAAGGTTACCCGCCACGAATGATGAGCTGCTGTGCTTGCCTGTAGGTCGTCCACGGTGACAGTGGACACACAAACACACACGCTTGTGTCAATGTCGAGTTGGAGAATTTTATATCGTCCATTAAATGGAGTAGCGCGTCACGATCGGGTTAAAGTGGCTGCTTAGCTTGGAGATTAAGCTTGGAATAAGCGTAGCGTTTCGTTGATAAATATTAAGCTGCTTCTTGCACAAAATTGGAATACTTTGGAATTGAAGTTATTGGAGTTCTAGATGTCGATTGTAAGAAATACAATAGAACTCTTTCAATTTCGAAGAGTTCCATAATTGAGCGCTAAACATTGGACCCTTTGAGTCTGGGGAATGAGTTTATGTGATCGTTTGTGATCTTCCAAAAAGTAAACACTCTTCCCTAGTTCCCCCAACAATGCTAGTATATTGATGGTCTCCCCAGAAACACCAACAAAAACTAAATCTCTCCAAGAAAAACAGAGATTGCTGACGAGGGTTAGTTCATATTTCATCTCGAGACGTTTAGCGGGGGGACAGATATCAACTCGCTTCCGATGGTGCGATGGATCGTTTACCCAAGCAATCACCGGCAGCACCGACGTGCCTGGACAAACCGAACGTAACGGCACAAATATTTGCCCACCGTTGCCGCACATGGTGTATGTAAAGGCAATTGTGCTGCAATTTAGATAGCCCGTACCAATTTTCGCAGACGGCGTATAATGAGCCCATCAACCGTTTACGTTCGCCGGTAGTTTATCTCATTTTAACGCTCCCTCTCCTTCTCTACCCATCCGCCAGGTATTAATCATCCGCGTCAGCGCTAGTGACCGTCCCGGTTTACACCCGTACTCCCCGGCACGTAGCGGATAGCGGAGTGGAAACATCAACGCCGCAGACAAATTGTCGCATCACGTACCCGAACCCCCCCCCGTGCAACGCCAGAGTTGGAACCGGAGCGACACCGGAGCACCACCGGAGCACCGGTAAAGAATTCATTTAGCTTTGACGCGCAGCATCACACGCCACCATGTTTGCGGTAATGCGTATTGACAACGACGACCGTAGGGCCGACTTCCGTCGCAAGATGCGACCAAAGTGCGAATTCGTCTGCAAGTACTGCCAGCGGCGCTTCACCAAACCGTACAACCTGATGATCCACGAGCGCACGCACAAAAGCCCGGAGGTGACGTTCTCCTGCGAGGTTTGCGGCAAATACTTCAAGCGGCAGGACAATCTACGCTCGCACAGGTAAGTTTGGTTTGGCCAGATGGTTTTGCTTTTTGAAGATGTTTGCTGCAATGTGCTGTCCGTAGATCCAGCAATAGCTCTGGTGTTGAGGTTTCGAAAGCAATATCTTATCGTTAGAATTGTTGGAAGATCCCGATCGGTGGTCTGAACGGTTCCACGCGACCGAGGCTAAAAGAAATACCAAAAAAACGTGTGTTTGTGCGTGTGTATCCGGTGCTGTTAGCGTTTCTGTTTGCATTTCTCAATTCGGGCGCTCTTGGAGCGCTCTTGGTTCTCATCGACTTTAAGCCCGATCGGTCGGTTTTGTTTAGCCGCTTGTTTGTGGTACGTCAATATTGACGCTGTTGTACGGATTATTTACAGCCAAGCATATACACATCGTCCACCATGGGTATTGGGGTTGTTTCTTGAAGTGACCGCGAGGATCCCATTCGATAGCGCGTGGACATCCTCGGCGGTGCATTTGCAGAATGCTGCTTTGGCGGATTTTGTTATCGGTCGCATTGACTGTTTTTTTCGAGGAAGAGATCGTTCTTCCGGTTGTGAAACCCTGACATGGCGGTAAACTTCAAACGCGTGAGGTTATCTACGTGAGTGCGGTCGCTTATCAGTCACCCAAGCTTTACGACCTTACACCATTACCTTCGGTGACTGTCGGCACTTGTTGGATCCGTTTGTTTGAGGTTAATATTTGAATGAGGTGAGGTGTTAGCTGCATCCTCGCGCCTGACCTTTTTTCACTTACGCCATCGCACGGCGAGAGGAGTTGGCGCGGGGAGTTGAGGATACGATTAAGCAATCGGATGGTTAATAATTGCCCAACCCGGCGGTCATTCAAGCAATCGGAACCGAATGGTTCATTCATTTATTATTCATTCATCACGTCACGCCACGAGTGTTTGGTGAAACGTGAGCATCTTGCTTGTTTGTAATGGTGGTGGTGATTGTGTAGCATGCCAGAGTTCTCACTCAAGCATCTAGTGTCTCTAACTAGCGGAATGCTCTAGCAGACCAACCATCCAAAGCACCGAGGAAGAGAGGTTGAGACAAACGAAATAGAGCTATAAAACGCACCGTTGATAAGTTACGACCAAACATATCGTATGTCAGACTCGTCCACACACACACACACACAAAGAGAGGGCTGTACAAGGTTAGGACAACAAACAACTGCTGACTGATTTACATAAAAACAATTCTATTTCGCAGTTCCTGGGTGATGGCCGGGTTTTTGTTCGAAAGGAAAGTTGCTCTGTGATGTACAGACGGTTGAAGAATTGGAACCTTCATTTCAAGCATCTTGTCTAGGTGTTCTCATTTTCCCTTGCTGTCCGCTGTGTTCTATTTGTCCGGAAGAATTTCGATAGCACTCCGCCGGTTGGATCTTTTCTCACGCTTCTTGATCGCTTGTTGAGCACTTGATCACAGCGGCATGGCACTGTCAGCTGTGTCGCTGTGTTGTCCGCCTCGTGGGGCAACCGTAACGTGATCGGGTTACGCTCGTGGCAGATAAAATAATTGGTGTGATTTCTCTATTGTGTGTGCAGCACCTCGCGTGAAAGCATGCTGGGAAGCGTGCCTTTCGTACAAAACGCAAACACAACGTATTTTATTACCCATTTGATTCTGCTTTAAACGCATTACTAATAAAACTATTTCATTTCGTTTTTTTTCTTTTCTTCTTTTCGTTTCTTTTTTCGTTCTCCATGCAGATGCAGTCAATGTATTTGGCGGTAAGCACTTCTTTGACAAAAACAAACAAAAAAACCTTCCTCGATGTACACTCATTTACATTGCAAAACACATACTTATTACACGACAATACACATATATTAAAAAAAAAACAACAACTCAAGTAAAACGCAACCAATCAACCAACATCTAAACTTCTAAAAGTAAAAACAAGTAAACAAACCGAAACTGGGTGATGGAGAATGTATAAGTATCGTATAGATAGAAACAACAAAAACAAGCAATCTAAAAAAAAAGAACTCACACACACACAAACAAAGCGTGATGGCGGATTTAGAGAGTATACATACTTATGCAACACCAGAGCAAAACAAAAAAAACCAAACCATCTAACCAGCAACTTAGTGAAATACGCGAAGCGGCAAAATAAAAACACAGTGGGGAACACAGACACTCACCGCACTTGAGCAAGAAGCTCGAGAGAAAGCCCACCAGGTTGAGTTGTTACGATCGAATCCGTATAATCGTAAGCGGCAGAATGCGAGCAGTACGCCCCAGGAAACGATACGTCCAGCAAAAGCACTCACAAAAACTATTACTTTCTTCGCTGGCACTTGCGCACCAATAATGCGTGAAGTGCCTTGATCGTGCTTTACATTCGTGTTCGTGTAACGTGTTCGTAACGCTGCGTAACCCTTTTGCTTCTGTGCAAAAGCGAAAGGCGTGCACGGATGGTTTTTGTTTGTGGTATTAGACGCACTTGTTTAACACACACACACACACAGAAAAAAAGAGAGCAAACGATCAAAACGCCAGCGCAAGACGCGTTCGTGTCATTAGTCATGTGTGTGAGAACTTTCTTTCGAAACCGAAGTGGCAGCGAACGGATTAAAGCAAAAAGCAGCAAAGGAACATTTGGTGACATGAAACTGGTGAAGAAGAAAAATGAAAAAGCAGAGCGATAGTGAAACAAAAAACGTATGAAAGGCAATTTAAAACAATAATCGAACCGAGTAACAACAGAAAGTGAACATGATCGATTTGTAACGTAAGCATATAACTGTGTAACTGCGATAATTGTCTGTTTATGTTTAAGCGATTCGTCCCCGTCTTTACGCCTTCCCTGTTGTTGTGTTTTGTCTTACGCCCCAAATTCAATTAATTCGCAGTTTTGTGTTTATTTTACCGAACGCTCGGCGCAACTCCGCTCGAATCGCTTCGCTAGAGAAAAAAAAAGAAAAATTGTTGTTTTGTTTTGTCAAAATACGTTCCTTACCGTGGGTTTTCGTGATGTTGCGTGATGAAATGCTCCCCAGCACGAAACTGTTGCTTACTCCAAAAATCCCATTTTCTATGCCACCCTTTTCGCCATCCTGCGCTACAAAGACACAGACAGAACACTATTTTCGAACGATCGGTGTTTGAAATTTTTGGAAATTGCTCGAACGAGAGAGAAGCAAAATATGCAACGACATCAAGATCTGTTTTGGCCCCAAAAAAAAAATGACACCCACAAACAAACACACAACTCACACACATGTATTCATTCTCACCCATAAAAATGCATTTCTGGTAGAATTGTTTCGATCGTGCTCCTTCACGCACACAAAGTCGAAACAATTGTACCCAGAATGTAGTGTAATGTTTCGGCAAATCTAATGCTTTCCAAAATTGTTTCATCTCAAACGGAAAACACGAACAAAACAATACAAAGCACCACCAGGAACACTAGCGCTAAACGGGGAGTTTCGGTCTCAAAATTGTTTCTACTATTAGTTTGCTAAGATTTATTGTTGTGATATAGTTTGGTATCATCGACGAACCCCGGTGTGGCCGGTGTTGCTGGTGTGCGTGTTCGGATGGGAATGGGGGAGGTTTCGGTGACCAGATAACAAACATGGACGCACAAAACACTGCACACACACGCACAGAATGACTGCACTGCACACAACCAACGCAAAATTTGTTAAGATGAACTTTTTGTTGAATAACAACCTTCACATACACTGTAGTATTCCTGATGCAAACCTTACCGCTCCAACTCCCCTCCCCTCCCTCCTCCTTCTCTCCCCCATTTACTGTTCATGTCCTTCCCATTGTATCCTGGGTTGTTGCTTAATTGTTGCACCAAAATTTAGTAGCTCTACTTGCCCTAATCATACCGAATAATTGTTCGCATTCCGGTGTATTTGGTACGGACTTTTGGTCTTTCTCGTTTTCTTTCCACCCTGTGAAAGTACTTAACTGGCAATGTTTAGTTTTTCACTCT